>JAZKJV010001570.1:1648352-1813291 GCA_037367405.1 Ottelia alismoides
TATGGTGCTCAGGTTAGATTAATTATTTTCTGTCGATTTCGCTTTTAAATAAATTATACTGATACCCAATTTCTCCTCAACGCAGATCGCCCTCTATGAAAGCATTCTGGCCAGTCCTTACAGAACCATGAATGGGGAAGAAGCGGACTATTTTTATGTCCCTGCACTTGATTCATGTATAATAACACGTGCATTTGATGCTCCACATCTCCATAAACCAGTAAGAGCTAATAGTTTGCTTCGCACACCCACCCATCCGCACATACATAAATGTACACATATAAGTACATTTATGTAGATATATGCACAAATCTACATATATACATGCATATAATATACGTATGTAGATGTAGATGCACACACCCAGACATACATATACACATTCATATACACATGCACGTACATGCATACATATGCAGAAACACATGTACTTGGGTATGTATGTATGCATGTATGTATATACACACACATCTATATGCATGTGTCCATATCCTTGTGTGTGTGTGTTTCGAGCTCATTAGAAATCTCAATTCTCCAAGAACTTGGATGGTTGCATACTTTTAGTACTGAGAGCTTCAAACCTCCAGATGATGGATACTTTTGTGACATGTTAATTAACTAAATTGATTTCAGGAACTCTTGGGTTTGAGGAGCTTCCTCACTCTTGATATCTACAAGAAGGTTTATGATCATATTGTTCAGCAGTATCCCTATTGGAACCATTCATCCGGAGAGACCATATTTGGGTATATAATCGAAACCCTGCTTATTCATCCCTGATTAAATATAATGGATCCATTAACATATAATGGTATATATAATTTGTGTGTTGGCAGTTTTTCTCATGGGATGAAGGAGCCTGTTATGCTCCTAAGGAGATATGGAATAGCATGATGTTGGTCCACTGGGGAAACACTAACTCTAAACACAAGAACTCGACAACAGCATACTGGGGAGACAATTGGGATAGAATTCCTCTTGAAAGAAGAGGAAATCATCTGTGCTTTGATCCCACAAAGGATCTCGTCCTTCCAGCATGGAAAAAGCCCGATCCTGGTGCCATATGGTTAAAGTTATGGGCAAGGTTCTCTACCAATTTCTTGATAATCTGGCTAATATAAAATTTAGCCGTACGCTTTATTTTTGTTTAGATTTGCCTTATATATTCATATATATGTAGTATACCATTTATTGATTCACTCAAGATTGTAATATTCAGGACTCGTAAGGAACGTAACATACTGTTCTATTTCAATGGAAATCTAGGACCAGCTTATGAACATGGAAGACCTGAAGATTCGTATGTATACATAGTTCTTGGGCATCAATTTTACTTTTCAATTTCGACCTGGAACACTGATTCAATTAGTTTAGGTATAGCATGGGCATCCGACAAAAAGTTGCAGAGGAGTTTGGTTCAACCCCTGACAAGAAGGGCAGGCTAGGGAGGCAACATGCAGAAGATGTGATTGTTACTTCAGTACGATCGCCTAATTATCTAATGGACTTGGCGAGCTCTAAGTTTTGTGGGGTCTTCCCTGGTGATGGGTGGAGCGGGCGTATGGAGGACAGCATTTTGCAAGGATGCATTCCTGTTATAATTCAGGTATATATATATATTCAATATAATTGACCAGATTCTTTATTTTGTGAACATCTTACAATTCAATTTCCTTGAGTGAAGTGCTTAACAATTCTCCTGTCAACTTTGTTTGAAGATCCTGAAAACTCTGGCCCATACAGATGTGCCAACCTAGTTTTCACTGTTTGAACTGTCTAAAATGCAGTGTCAACATGATATATCTCACTGGGTTTTGTGCTTTCAGCATGTCATCTTTTTTGAAAATGCAAGAAATGCCATGATTTTAGATCTCCCAACAGTTCAATACATTCATTTTCATTTATTTTACATGTCATTTCAGCCAGTCTTACAAAAATCTCTCTTTTCAGGATGGGATATTTTTGCCATATGAGAATGTACTTAACTATGAAAGTTTTGCTGTTCGAATACGGGAAGATGACATTCCTAACATGATACAGATGCTTCGAGTAAACATGCTTAATCACCCATCTGTGGTGTCCATTGATGAAATGAATGACCTACTGTGTTGAAAAGTTGACAATTTTGTGCTGCTGTTTTGCAGGGGATTAATGATACTCTTATAGATTTTATGTTAGAAAATGTACGCGCCATATGGCAAAGATTCTTGTATCGTGATTCTATTATGCTCGAGGCTGCAAGGCAGAAGCATTTGTTCGGTAAGTTGGACGATTGGGGAGTGGAGTTCTTGAATCTTAAAGAGGACGACGTCTTTTCAACATTTATACAGGTAATTTCAACTTAAAAATGGGAGATAACATCATAAAGCTAGCCTTTTGATTTTCATGACTCATGTCGATTACTGGTACTAATAAGCATATCATTTACACATTGCTTAAGTTCATTCTCAAACTGCTTAGCTAATTCTCCGATAATACAGATATTGCACTACAAATTGCATAACGATCCATGGCGGAGAGGCGTCCATAATCCACGAAAGGACTTTGGGTTGTCTAGGACATGCTTAAAAGGCACATGAAACAACTAAGGAAAAGATGGAGGACACCTGATGGAAAACCGGAAAGGCATCTTGATTCCTTCATAAGAAACACAAATGCCAATCCTCTATTAAAAATTTCATGTAGAGAGGAGGTGGCATTCAGAAGCTGGCATTCAAAAAGCATGTCATTCAATTTTATGTGAGAATATATATGAGAAATACCTCATTCTTTTGTCATTGAGATTAGGTAATAGATGTTGTAAAATATGAATAAGTTGAAAGGTGGTGTTAATAGAAGCGCTCTGTATGTTAGATTTTTCTTTTGGGTGTCTGGACATGTTGAGAATAGTGCATGGCAATTAAATGTCTGATTTTTAGAATATCTATTTATTTTGGCCCACATAAAGGTGCAAATTTAATGTCTTTAGGCGGTTGCGTAAGCTAGTTTGCCTGGAAAAAGTGTTGGTGATTGTATACAACTAGGGATGCAAATGGTTATGGATATATCTGTATCCGATCGGTCATCGTATCCGTTTCATACAGATTTTGGCATTTGTATTTGTATCCATTTTAAAATGGATATGGATACGGATATCGTCTTGATATCCGCAAACATCTGTATCCGTATCTGTATATTCGTTTTCGTATATAAATATAGTCATAGATTTATTATGATATAAACACATTTAGTAAATTTATATCATGTGTTTTCCATCCAATTCGTATGTATTTAAGTCGATTCTATAGAGTATTTCTAACATTATTCGTATGTGATCAATATCCGTTTTACATCCGTATCTGTTTTTTAAGGATATGATAAGATAATTTTAATATCCGTCAATATCCGTATCCGCATCCGTATTTGTATTCAAAAACAGATAAGGATACGGTAATACCTATATCCGTCCGTTTGCATCTCTATATACAACTATTCAGCTCTAAATTTTATATAGTTCGTTAGATAAATAATCATAATAATTAGTTTCTCATATCAGGTAGAGATTTTTCGTCACGATGCATAAATTTTTTTTTCAATTACATGATTACTCTATAATTGTTATAATTACCCCCACAAGCCTTGCTTTTAAATTACTCTACTGCTTCAGCTGTTTTTGAGTTAATTTAACTAAGTAAAAAATCAAGAATAAAATATCTGTGACATATACTAAAGCTGGGTTTTCACCCAGCTTTAGCCACGTGTCTCTCTGTGTTCTCTTCATTTCTCCGTATGTGTCTTGCCCTTATCTTTTCGATCTCCTATCCATTTTTTTTCAAAACAAAGCGAGAAGCTTCCTGGAAGCCCAACACACCTTTTCTCTTCTCCTCCCTCTTTAATACCCCTTCCCCACCTCTACTATCTCAAGCAAAATCACCATCAACAATAAGCTTCCCTGCTTCTCTTTTTCCTCTCCCTCGGACAATAGCGGGAACAACAACAAGAACAGATTTTCCTTCCCTCTCTCTCCTTTCTTCTCCTCTCCACTTTCTTCTTGCCATTCATCTCCCTTCTCTTCCAAGCAACCCAACATTGATGCTGGTAACCACCAACCACCGATCTCGATCTCGAACAGCTCCTCTACATGGGCAGAGTGCTAGAGCTTGGCAACGGTCGACGAGGAGGATGTCGGAACCGAGGTAGATGATGGATGGACGCAAGGGTCGACGATGCTGGTAAGGTAGTTACAAGCGTTGTTGAGGGGGTGTCTCGAGGGAATAGCCAACGAAGGAGGAGACCATGCCGTGAAAACGATCAGGCTGGAAGGGGCGGCGACCAAAGAGCATTTCCTTCACAAATCCAAGTTCTGAATGGAGGAGGCGCAAGAACTGTATCTGGCAGAAGCTTGATTTGTTCTATAAGTGCACGCTTCAGGATCTAATAGCATGTCGACACCATCTTTGAACTCTCGAATCTTCCGAGAACAACACAACCGAGGAAGAGCAATCACACAAGAGAAGGAGTCCACGCACATGAGAACCTCGACGCACCTCCATTCCCAACCTTCAGCCCAAAAAGAATAAGGCATGAATAGATTTACAATAAAAACTAACCTCCGTACCATAATCCAATCAGAGTCAACTACGGATGTTTCCGAAATCGAATTCCAACAATGCTTATAAAGGTAACCCAATAGTAGTATTTGGCAGGTGCTTAATTTCATCCTTTTCCTCTACAATTTGATCGTCTGGTGAAGAGGCCAAAAAACTACTTGTTGGCTCTAAAATCCTTTTAGATTTTGCTACTCTGTGATTTCCATCGCAAATAATAAGCTAAATAAAACGGGCTGATTATGCATCGAAATTGGAATTCGGCGGTATTTCTTTCATGACTCAATATGCTGTCTTAATTATTGAATACTTTATTATAATATTTAGATTCTTTATAAAAGAATAACAATGATTCGATCCAGGATGGCATTCAATTTTTTTTACGAAGATAAAAAGTGACAGAGATGGATATTGGATAAAATGTGATGATTTTGGGTGAGATGATGAAGTTGAATATCAAATAGTAGGATACTTTGAAATCATCCCATGTGGAAATCAACGTGGAGAAAACATTGAAGACATGAGAAAGGAGAAAAAAAATCCATTCCTTCCAAATGAGAAATGAGATACACTTCCAACTAGAAAGGCACACAAAATTTATGTTTTCTTTCCTTTATATCTTTTACTAGATTTGTTCCTGCATAAAATGAATTTTTTAACAGAATTAATTGATTTTACATTTTAAAACACAACAGAATGGATTTTGCAATGCCAAATTGTATTATACAATGAAAACTCACACAATGCATCATGTATTTACAAAGGACGATGTAAAAAAACTGAATAGGAAAAAATATCTTAATTTTTAAAATTGATAGAAATATAAAAAATAGACAAGCTAAGCATATTAATTATGTAAAATTAAACAAATTTAGGTTTAAGATAAAAATGAATGATTAAATTATTTGGATAAATGAAATTAAGGATATCTTTCTAACAAGTCATTGGCATTTTACTTGCAAATCATTTATTTTGAAAAATTTCAAAATTGTTACATGTTAAAACTTTAACAATGAATATATATTTCAAATTCACACATATGTCGCGTGCGAAATTATCATTTACTTCAATGCAACACAACTATATTAATCATAAATAATTACTCTACACTAAGAATACTATAATTATCTTAAGAACTAACATTTACTTCAATGCAATGCAACTATACTAATCATAAATAATTACTCTACACTAAGAATACTATAATATCTTAACAACTAAACCCCGATAATCATAACTAATCATATCTTAAATATTATATTATGAGTGAGATAATAGTTATTTTAACATAATGTTTCTAATATTTCATATGATGATGTATGTTTACTACTAAACGATTGTTTTGTATGAAAGAACATTTGATCCAAAAAAATCTTATATTGATTTATTTTTTACATCTTAAAAATATAATTTAGTTAATCATTTGATTTTTTATAACTTTCCCAATATTTCAAATATTACATATAACCGCAGCTCTCTCACGCCCGCTGTCTCTTCCCTCGACACCGTCACATTAAACAGGAGCCGTTTGTTTGTTGTAGCCCCTACTGCAACAGACTCTGCAGTAAGGGTTGGAGCTGCTCGATCTTGATCAAGCAATTCACATGGATTTGCACAGTAGGGCCTCACAAAAAGTGCAAATCGCTGCGAACTGCTCGATCAAGATCTAGCGGCTCCAACCCCTATTGCAAAGTATGCCGCAGCAGGGGCTGCTGCAGAGGATCCTCTCGGCACTGTATACACCTTATTTTCTCTTTTCTCTTTGCCCCTTCCCCTTCCCTCTTTCGTCGCTCTGTCGTCAGTCCATCCACTTTCTGCTATTCAACTGGTGGCTATCTCCTGCCTTCCTACGCCTTGCTCTTTAATATTTTCCATTTTCACTCTTTTTCTATGGTTTCCCTCAAAATTTCCTTTCTATATTTTGGGGTTGGGGTTTCTGGAGTGGACTTACCATATGTACATTTTCTTGATTTAGTTTTGTCTGCAATGCGGTTGACCTTAACTGTTTATCATAATATTGGCATTTTATTTATTTGTTTTTAAAGTTTTTTTGTTTTCCCCTTTCCACATACTTAGATATTTTTCAGAAGGTATTTCAGCCATTGTTGTTCCATTTGAATATGCATACAACTGTATTCTCAATTTATGGTATGACGTGATTCATGCAGATAGGAAAGATGTCAGTATTTTCCAACTTGGGATATAAAAATAACATGTTCAGCTCTTTACATGGTTGTATATGTGCAGTACAGTGGAAATCAAATTACAATATCATTTTTAGATGTCGTATTTTAGTTTTTTTAAGTAATTGATAAGTTGCTCTTTCTTATTGGTGCTATATATAGACTGAAAATAATAGATTTTTTATTCTTTTTTAGATGGTTTATTTTGACATTCTGTTCGATTTCTTGAAAATTTAAGAATTGTTCTTACAATGGATCAAAGTGCTCTGCTCTTGGTTTTATGAAAGACGAAACATTTTTTTCATTATGTGTAATGGTTGGTTGATGTATTTTCAGCAATTGTACTGACGACTACTTATAACAAAATGAATTACAAAGTTTTTATAACTTTTTATATACAGTTTTTTAATTGCACCATTTTATTTCAAATTTCACAATTTTTACGACAATATTTTCTTGTGTCATACTTCGTCAAATTTGAAAAAACCCGTACTATAAGAATGGTGATTTCTAGAGTACGTAGGGTGAAGCACAGTAGCATATAGTGTTCGGTTTTTATGATCCCATATTAAGCTACTAATGGCTTATTCTCCAAATACTATAGTCTTCTCGAAATTTGCGTGATAGAATTCAACCCCCGTGTGTACTACAGTAATACATAGTATATGATTTTTATAATCTCATATTAAGATACTTATTATGTGTGCTCCAAATACTAATAGTCATTGATAAGTTGCTATTTGCGCTTTGTAAATTTTTCTGCTGACATTGACGTAATATTACCTTCAATTAATGTTGGCATCTTTGACTGCAAATAATTATTTTCTGTAATTGGTTTTTCGAAAAAAAGAGCATGATTTTGTGTATTGGTTGTAGCGTATTCTTTTCTGCAACTGTATTGACAGCTAATTATAAAAATTGAATTTCAAAGTTTTGTATAATTATACATATAGTTTTTTTGTAACACCATCTTTTTATTTCAAATTTCACAATTTTTGCGACAATATTCCCTTGCGTTATGCTTCGTCAAGTTTGTTTCTTCTGGCTATTTTTCCCGACCATTAACAACCAATGGAAATCTATGTGTTTCACATTCTACATACCTTATATATCTCTGCACCTTTATTGCTATACCATATTTATAATTGCTTCTCTCTATCGATATGTGTCATGTCTCTCTGTGTAATGTAATAATTTATGCAATTACCGCATCAATTTTATACACTTATAAAGTTGAAAAAAATTTGATGGTTTTTTAAGACGAAAGGAAGAACATAATAGGTATTTTGAAAATACGTATTGTATTAGTAGACTTCAATAGTCTAAGTATGATGTAACTTCCTACCTAATTTATTTATAATATTTTAATACTCACATTTTACATGTTGTCTTCAACCATGATTGGGTTAACTGTAAATATACTCTTCTTTTGTTTTCAAAATTCGCTTTTATTGTTCTGTATAATTTATTAATATGTCGAGTTTTTTACTTTCATTGTAGCTAATAATATAAGGAATTTGGAGCCATGAATGTAAAAATTTAGCTAAGTCATTCATTTATTAAGGCACTTGTCACAAAAAATCTACTTTCCCTTAATTTCTCCCATGATTTTTGTTTACCTTGCAAATGTATTATGTATTTCTAACAAAATTTGTTGCAACTTCTATAGGTTTATTGCATAATGTTAGTTAGTGGAGAATCTGCTTATTCTTAACTTCGTCAAATATTCCATTTAGTACATATTTGACAGATAACATTATCTTCCTCTTTACACAAAAAATTATAAACTTTAATTAGTAAATAAAAACAACCCCATGTATCAAACTCCTTTTATACTTAATTCAAGATAGGTTGTTACTTTCAATTTATGTAACAATACGCTATGACATATTTCCAACTTGATTTTATAGAAGTTAGATTTCTAATTTTATTTCCATTTGAAAATATATGCTGAACTATTATTATCGCTTAAGAAATTCTTTCCAAGTAATGCTATAAATTTACCTTACATATATATTCTTTAATGCTTTTATTTTTACTTGCAATTTCATAAATTTTCTACTACTACATCCTTATATTTAATCACCCGATTTTTCTTCCGCCGCGAAGCGCGGGTATCTTTCTAGTACACGTTCAAAACACAGTCTAGCAGCTGGTAACGATTAGTTTGAATTTGTCTATATACTGTATTGCAATGTTCTTCTCTCACCTTGAACCCTCACCATCCATCCTCGGCAATGATCCTCTCGGAGGTCCAATCCCACTCCCTTCATGATTCTGCGGAAGTAGATCAAAGGCGACGAGGCATATCCTGACGATGACACCAAACAGTCAAAGTCGAGACAATGAATCGGAGGCGCGGCCAGTAGCCACTCTTGAGGCAATGGACTGTCGTACCGCGAGCAGAGAGTTAAGATCAAGATTAAGTTAGAACATATTTTATCAACATCAACACTTGTGTCGTGAGAGTCAGTAAGTTTACAAGGGGTCATAGTGTAATTATAAAGATGACAAAAGTTGTCATGTAATTGAAAAGGTTTTAATGATCGTGATGATGAAATCCATCATAAAGCGGAATAATAATATATTTCGAATAAGACATGAAATTCATGTCAAAGGATTGTTTTCTATGAATTGAAAGGGTGCTCTAGCACTTCTTATATGGGAAGATGCTAGGGGTTAGAATTACAAATAGAACTTTGAAATAAAAAAAGCGATAAATACCTCGAATGACTAAAAAAAATATTTAACATAGTAAAATAGTTCTCAACACCCCATCTCTGGGCGGAGGTGACTGTCATGCCCAGCTTGGATGCACTCTTATGGAGAGAGTTTTGGTGAACATATCGGCTGTCTGCCCAGATGAGGAAAGATTAGTAACGAGGATATCCTTTTGTATCCTTTTGTATCATATCTCTGGTGTTTTGATATTCTACCTCAATATGCTTCATTCTCTTATGAAGTGGAAGATTTTTTGTTACGAATAATGCCACATGACTGACTCCCCATTGCGAGATACGTATAACGTGTAGATATGCTAGAAAGTATCTCACCTACAACATTTCAGTTGTGGTTTAAGCCATAACTCTATATCCTGACTCTGTGCTGGATGTGAATACAACCGGTTTCTTCTTTTTTTCCCTAGGTGACTAAGGAATCACCAAGAAACACTACACCACATGTGGTGGATTTTCTATCCATAGGTCATCCTGCACAGTCTGCCTCAACATACACCGGAAATGTGATAAAACCTTTCTTTTTGAAAAAAGGCACTTCTATGAAGAGGTCTTCAGTATCTATTAATCATCGTAATTGCATCCATATGTGCTTGTTTGGATCTAACCATGAACTGACTTACACGGCTTGCGGAAAATGAGATATCCGATCATGGTAATTATTATGTACATAAGTTTCCTGACGAGCTCCTTGTATCTCCTGGCATCTACTTTTGTGCTTTCTTTATATAGTTTAAAATTAGGATCCATAGGAACAGTCGTGGGCCTACATCCAGTCATACAAATATCCTCAAGGAGTTCTATCATAACTTCCTCTAACACAACAAAAATCCCATGTCACTCTAGACAATCTCTAAGCCGAGTGTCGTAGATGCCCTAGATCATTTATAGCAAACTTCTGACCCATAAGGAAATTGGTCCCTTCAGTACTACACAATTCATCTCGGATGAAGATGTCATCGGCTTACATTAGACTAGCTACAATCCCATATTCGATATGGATATAAAGAGAATGACATGCATTTGAACATAAGAAACCGTGTTCCTGAATTATTGTGGAGAGTTGTATGAAAGAATATATTGGTCTCTGCTCAAGGACATATATTGATTTGTTATGCCGACATACCTTCTGAGACACCCACTTAAAAGTAAACCATTTTAGCTGCTACTGAAGGGAGGGCAGACCTCGTACATAGCGGAAATGTGTAACAACAAATCAAATTAGCAAACAAAGAGTATTTATTGTATGAAAACTACTACAATGACTAAAAAAATTTAGTGCGAAACCACATGGTATATGAAATAATTTCTCAAGTGCTTCTCACAACCCCAAGAGTTATAAGAATACCTGAAGGTGATGCATTGTTCCTCACGTATCACGAAAGTGTGAAGATCGAATCATATCCGATCTAGGTTGACTAGTCATACTAGTTGATGATGGTGCAATGAAATTTATTTTTTCTATGAAACCACATGGCATGGAAACAATTCCTATGTCATTTCATCAAGATCATACGAGTAATAGGATTATCTCTTGAAATGTGATCACGATCTACAAGTGTCTAAGATAAGAGATCTCCTATCTCAAGTCCGGTCTGACGTAGAGAGCATTTCCAGGTACGTGGATGAGACACATGCTTCCCACAATCCAAAGTGACAATCCGAGCGGAGAACCACCAAATTTCATTGTACAAAATCCACCACCTTCTTCGAGAGCACGAGGTGCTGAAGAAGATGAAGATCCACAAATAGTCAGTCCGACATCACGATGGGAACATAACGACAATCGTAATCTCCACAAACATAAAGCAATGAGACAACCGCTCGGGTTTGGGAGAGAGTGTAGATATGTCTTGAGAGAGAGAGAGATTATTGTTGTTGCAACAGTTGCATGAACTGAAAGAGTTAAAGTTACGTCTCTTTTATAGTATAATGTATATTGGAGATGCACTCTTAATTAGTCAATGGTAGATATAAAAAGATTATACATATTCTCCAAGTATAATATAGTTTGAAATTAATAAATCAATTATTAATTCATGCTCCAAAATTTAATCTCAAAATAAATCTTTTTTCTCATGAATAAAGAGGAAAGAAGAGATTATACCTCAAAAAATGAGGAAAGGAGATAGCCACCTTCGTCATTTGGGGTACACATCACCATGAGATTGGAGATAGTTTTTCTCTCTCCAATCTCCTTTAATATAATCTTATTAAAATAAATCTTTATTCATAGATTTATTTTATCAACAAAATATCATCAAATACTTTGCACATTAATTGTGAAAATTGCAAATAGATCATTGATATATATAAATCATATTCGTCCATCCAAAACTAAATGTATAATTTTATGCAAATAGACCAATGATATTTATGCAAATAAACCATTGACATCATATTTACATTAATTTTTTAATGCGAACTAATTCACATAAACATTTAAATTATGAATCCCATTCATAATTAATTCTCTCTATGATATTGTGGACCATTTGATGTATCAGAAATCCACCTCTTTAATAATCGATAATTATAGTATAGGAGGCGGAGATCAGATCAATAAAATCACAAATTTTGAATAATGTGAAATATTTTTAACTTGTTAAGTATACCAAGGTCGAGCATAAAGAACAATGATTTTTAACTGCATAGTTCTAAATTAATTTAAGTGATTAATTAATTTCTATATTAATCTCCATGTCAGAAAATAAAGTGAAAAATAAATTTTAAGAAATGTAATGCAATGTAAGTGGATGAGACAATGAAGCCTGTTATATGTGATTATGATTTTTAATCCAAATAAATTAGTCCCTAAAGTTAATCACAGATCTAAAAGAAATCCATCCAAGGAATATTTATCAAATCAATATCTCAATTGCATGCCAGAAAGATCAATGCATCAATGATTATTCCTGCAAAAATTTCTCAAGATACTCTTGCCCCTGATCTTCCCTGTAATTTAATCCTCAAGTAAAATGATTTTAATCACATAAATTAGGAGAATAAATTAACACCTTCTCTATTATGCCCCTGTAGAGATTAATTCCTCAAGAAAAATTTCGATAACTAGTAGAGAATTAATCTGAATAAAATCCTCTCAATGGAGCCCCTATAAAGTAAATCAATTTTCCTCAAGATATAATAGCAAATATGACAAAGATTAAGCTTGCACATATCATTAAACACTTCAAATAATAATCATCATTAAATAACCTCTTATATGTTCACAAAGTATATAAAATGATAGAGCACAAAATAAGATTCAAAACGACACATGTTAAAAACGGAGTTCAAATGAGAAAGATATGATGGAATGAAGTTTTAGGGACTAAAATACATTAAAAATAAAGTTTTCTTTTCAAAATGATCCTCGGAGGGACTTATCTGCAATATGTCAAACCTACAAGGGTGTTGATGTGATTTCTCCACAGTGACCATAGAGGTGGGGGATCTTTTGTAATTGTGGAGGCAGGTGGGGGCTTCTCTGCAATTTTCCCGCACCCCACATGCAGGGCACATGCGGAGGAGGCTCGGTGTCAGTCTCGGGTCCACGGATGAGGTACGATACCTGTGGCGCCACATGGCATCGGATGGCAAGCTTCGGATGACCCGAGCCTCGAGGCATGGCCAAGGATCGGGCCGTCGACGTGGCATCTCGTAGTCATTAGATCAATTTCTATAGGCCCGATCTAAGGCTACGATGGCAAAGACGGAGGTGCCGGGTGATTGTGTACGATAACAGGCGAGGGACGCTGGCGGCGAGGCGCGCATCGAAGCGAATGATCGATGGGGCTCACGAGGCTGTGAAGGGGCAGAAGAGCGCATAGAGGAGCTGTGGATTTGGGGAGGTGTTGTATGATAAAGGTGATTGGTGGAGATGGCAACCACTGAAGCTCGACCGACACACGACCGAGCAGCTGGAGGCGATGGCGGACCTCCACGAAGGTGAGGCGGGTCGGTTGTTCGCGAAGTTGGATGTATGGCAGGTGGTTTGCAGTGGAGGTGATTTGAGTGGTTGTGTGAAGGGGAAAGGATGAGGGCTTATGACAGCAAACAGAGAAGGTACAATGAGCAGTGGAGGGGTCGGTGCGATCGGAGATGTCAGCGATGAAGTAGGGAAAGCTGGAGGTGCACTGAGACACAGAGGAGAGGAGGCTAACGATGAAGAAAAAGTAAATAAGAAAGGAGGAAGAAGACGACTACCTGAGGATGGAGGGTGTTTTATTAGGAAGAAACCCACATACGGGCTTCAGATTTTTGCTCAAAGTACGGCTGGCCATAGCTGGAGGAGGTTTCATACGAAGCCTGTGATGGTGGAGCTTGATACTACTTCAGATCTTGCCAGGGTCGGGGGCGGAGCTTCAGGGTCCGTGACCTACTGGTGTAACCTAAAGTGGCGATGAGCTCCTCCTCTGCACTCTGGAATTGGTAGATGGTGATGGAGGTCGGTGGGAGGAAGGAGGGGCACTGATGGTTACAATCGTGGACGTAGCGACCGACGATGTGAAGGGGAGTGGTCGTGGGGCTGTGTAACGACAGGATGGTGAAAGGTGAGGGAAAAGGGAAGCATGTGTCGCACACATTCCTAGAGAGGAATGTGACGGCACGTGCTGCATATGTGTCTAGTGAGTGAAGAATGAAGATAGAGAGAGAGAGAGAGAGGAAAGAGAGAAGAGAGAAAAGAAGAGGGAAAAAGAGAAAAAGTAAAATAAAATAAAATAATGTAGTAAAGTAAAAATAAAAAATTAAATAAAATAAAATAATAGGAGGTAACATGTGACAGCTCCAGGAGCTACCATGGGTCACTCCCAGAAAATTGAAATAAAATTAAAAGAAAATTCAATAAAAAATAGCAAATGATGACAAATCAAAAAGTGGTCAACATAAAAGTTGTTCATCTCAACGGGATCTAAAATTTTAAGATCTAAAATCAAAAGAGGTCATTTGTACAAAAAATATTTTTGGTGGTACTTTATAGATAATAAAATATCACATTTTTGTAATTTATGATTTTTTATATTTTAATTTGATTTTAATTAGTGAATTACTTTATATACAATATATACATATTTAATTTAATTTTTATAGATTTTAATAGGTTAGAAAATTGTAAAATAAAATCAAGAAAGATAAAATAGGTACAATATATATAATGTCAGATTTTTTGTGTTTTCTTATGATTTCCTAATTTTTATGGATATTATTACTTGATGCTAAGTTAATTAATTAAAAATATAATAGAAAAAGAATTAGGTCAAAATAATTAATATTTGTACATAAAATAATATATTCAATCAAGGTAAAAATACATGTTATTTAATTATAGATTTTGACCTTAATTTTAGCATTGTTAGTAAATGATAATAAATCAATTTTAGGGGATTTAATTAATGATTTATTAGGAGGATTCTATTAAAATATCAATATAAAGTAGATGGATCATGGATTCATCACATATCCTCGTTATCAATAATTATTGTGGATATCATTATCCACAATAATTCCATCTATAATAATTAAATCAATTTGACTATCTATGATGTATCTCTTCACATTTCTAAATAATGTGCATATTATCAACATTACCTATTGATGAGTCGCTATATACGTATTTTAATATAAGTTCGTTGTAGTACGCGTACTTAGCGAATCGTTTAGAACTGAGAGAAGATCTCCGTGAAGAGTGTCTCAGCTTTAATTTATATCACGGGCAAGTCCGAGGTCGAACACAGGGAGGTAAAGGAACAACTTTGGGTTAATTTGAAAATTTAGGTCTAAGTTTCCACGCGGTATTTTTTTAAATTTTTTAATGCAAAAACAAATGAAAATGCAAATGTGGATGAATTAAGACAATAAGAAAATACACTACTAGGCCAAATTATTTTTAATACGAAATTAATCAGATTTAACCTAATTGTATTTTTCCTACAATCCTAATCTAGAGATGAGTACAAAACATATTTTTTTTGGAATTTTAGGAATTAAAAAACAATAATAAAAAACACACACTTTTATGAGTTTTTTTAGTAATTTTTCACACAAACAGAATGTAAAAATTATGAAAATTTTACTGGAATTAAAACATGATGCAAGGATGCTACAATAAATTTTTTTGGAATTTTTTGACAAAATGTGAATTTTTTATGGATTTTTAATGAAAATAGAGTGACAATGACTAATTAATTCCTAATAAATCCACAATAACAATTTATCTAGAAGGTAAATTATCTCAAAATGGTATTTATAAAAGGAATCCAAGAGAGTTGAAATTTTGCAAAAACAATGTCTGTGGATTTAATTATAAATCAAATATCAAAAGCACTCTGCAATTTATTTCAGGCACAAGATAATTACAATTAATGTGAAATTTGGACAATAATTAAAGCTTTTCAAGACATCATTCCTATTTTTTTTTGAAATTTTTTGAGCAACTGTGAATGAGATATAAATTTAAGAGCTCAAAATGGGTAAAATATGAACTTTTGCACTTAAACAATTTTATTAATTATCTAGATCTCACAAAAATACAAATAAATAATCAGAATGTAGACAATTAGTTGTTCAACACAATGACATTTTTCGTTGAATAAAATGATGCTTAATTGAGATCCAAATTAACACACAAACATAGGGTCCTGATTACAACATAGAAATAAAACAGATAAAAGAAAACATGTACATGGATATTTTGTAATTACAAAAACATAAAGGGAAATATATGCAATTTTTACAATAAAAAAATAAAAAATAAAATTTAGGACCTTCTTCTCTAGCGGAGCTCGATGAGGGGAGGGGGGCTGGGGTCGGCGGTGGCCCGTCACGCGCAGACACACAGAAGAGGAGTTGGCAGGCGGTGCATGCGCTGTACAACGAAGCCGTGCGTGGAGGCCCTGCGGTCGGCGGGGGACGCCTCCATAGCGTGCTGTGGAGGTGAAGGGCAGAGGACCTGGCTGCTGGACGCGCCGCACAGCACGGCCGCGCGTGACAGGCTAGAAGGCGGAGGACCTGGTTGTTGGAGGCGCCGTACGTCATGACCGTGCGTGACGGGCTGGAAGGCGGAGGGGCGACGCTGCCTATCCGTGGCTTGGTGGTTGGGCGACGGTGGTGGGGAACCGCTGCTGCATTTTTTTAATTTTTTATATATTTTTTATTTTTCTTCTATAATATTTTTTTGTTTTAGATTTTTAATTATATATATATATATATTTAAACAGGAAACAAGTATGTATACAAAAGAGGAAAAAATGGTAGATGAGGGTGTGGGAATAATGAAAATGATGGTGGAAAGATGTAACATTGGTGGTGTGAAAATAATTTGCAAAGAAAACAAATATGATAAAATGTGAAGAAAAATACCTATGATGGAGACTGTGCTCATGAGAGCACGGTCTTCGCTTGAATCTCCGACGAGCGATGAGCTCGAGCAGTGCGCGGAGGCGACTGCGATGTTGGCCAAGAGGCCAACGGATCTCATCGGAGAGAGGGTTATCGTCGCTCGACCGCGGTTGCGTCGTTGTCACTGATTCAACTCTGGGAACTAGGCTCTCCTCACATAAAGATGGATCAAAGGCAAAAATGAGGAGAATAGGATGTATATAAAGAGAAAAAATTAGAAGTTCTTAAAGTGGTGGGAGGCTAATAAAATAATTTGGTTGAATTAGAAGTTAGAAAATTTGGTGGAATGATGGAGTTGAATGGTGGTTATTGTTGAGAATGAAAAATAAAATAAAATAGATAAAAGTAGCCTACTTTAATTGAGAGAATAAAATAAAGAAGAAAACAAAATGGAATAATTTAAAAAGTAGGTCCATAAAAACACTATGTACATGGATTTTTTTACTTTTCTAATTTGATTTTTTTGTATTTTCAATAAAAGATATTTACAAATTAAAAATAAAATAAAATAGTAGAAATAAAATGAGACATAAAAGAGTTTTTTTGGAATTTTTTAGTAATTAAGAAGAGTAAAAAATGAAGAAAGAAAGATATGTACAATATATTCGAAGTACACCTAGGTCCCAAAACCCAAATTTTACAAATGAGCTTTGATTTTAATGAAACAACTTTCATTAGATAGATAATTTTCTAACTTAAAAGTGAGTTTGGTGAATTTGGAGTTCATACAGAGCGAGAATTTGGCTGGAAAATTGGACTTTACGGTTTTTTTGTCTTTGGGATCTAGGAGCATTTATTTGAGGTGAAATTTATTTTATATTTTTTGCATTTTTATATAAATTTTTATGAACAAGTTAGAGAAAGAATTAGCCAAAAAGGAGTTATGAATTTATTAAAAATACATGAAGTTTTAGGCTATTTATAGGTGAAAAACTCCTTTAATTTTGCAGCCTTTTATTGTTAATTTATTTTGTACAATTTAATATACAATAATTAGTGTGTTTTATTTACAAGAGTCATTTTGTTAATTTATTGATTTTATGGACATTTATTTGGGATTTTACTCAGGGATTTTGCTAAGATCAAGATAGAGATGATGAATCGTGGATTCATCACCCCCTATACTTAAACTTTGCTAGTCCTCGAGCAAATAAAGAATGAATAAGTTGGAATAACCCCTGACTGTGCATGTGAATACAGGACTTGATTCGTTCAAGAACTCTCGATTTTAGAGATCCTAAAATTCCAAGCTAAACCAAGCTCTAGTCAAAAGGTATCCGATTTCCCTAATCATCAGACTCTCTCTGTATACATATATAGTAGGGATATGACTTAAGTGTGGACTGCAGTTACAAGAGTAGAGTCGCAACGTCATCCAAGGTTCCAGTCCAAGAGACTCTCCCAAGAACCCAATCCTCAACACTAAGGAATAAAGCATTTCTTGCATCCATTCCATCATCTCTTTAGTTGTCCGACTTAAAAGTATAGATGGAAGGCCAGTTGATGGTGGGTTTAGGATTGTGTCATTTCTTCTCTCCCTCTCATTGGAACAAGGATCCTCTCAAGTGCCTTATTAACTCAACGCATTGTTTGGTGTTGATCATTTCGTCCATCAAGAGAAGTTGGAGTCGTCTGCACTTGTTTTTCTGAGAGTACACCGGGGTGTGCCTTTTTTGAGTACCTATCATACCTTCTACACCCAGACCTGTAGCATTTACGATGCATAGCCCTTTTTTGGTGCAAGCCTGACTCCTGGTCCTAATAGCGGTGGTTCAAGTGAACACTTTGAAATGATTGGGAGCGCTCGCCTTCGGTGGAAGCTCTTTTGATAATTGACTTTGCAGAAAGAGAGCTTATTTCAACATTGATATTTCTTTGCTTTATTTTTGGCTACCTCCACTGCTTTTACCAAGAGTTGGTGCACACTGATCAACAATTTTTATTTTATCACACCCTGGCATTTAGGTAAATGTCAAGAGATAGTACAAGAACCATGTTCTCATACTGGCTTAAGGTGCTGACACTCAGGTTTCATGAAGCCTTCATTGATTTTATGCCATCCTCGAATATCATCAAATCATGTCCAAACTCAAATCCCTCATCCCAGTTCCTCAAGTGAAATTTCAACTCAACTCATCATAACTGCAGTCGTGTATGTGAGGTGCTGATCATATTCTTAAGGTAGAGACTAAGTATGCAATATAGCACACAAATCTTTCAAACTAGGTAAATGTAAATAATTAAGTCAAAGACCCTAATGACTAAGGCTGGTTAACTCGAAATCTCAAGAGCTCATAAACCAAGTGTTATTGAACATCACTAGTCTTGTGTGAAAGTGAACATGTCAGGGTTTAAACCAACCCATTAGTTAGTTTTTTTGTTTGTTTTTCTTTTTTTTGTTTGTTATTTTTTTTGAAAAGGAAAGGAAGAAAGAAAGATGTTTTTTAAAGTTTTTTTTTGAAAAACACACACATTTTTAAAGCAAAGAAAGAAAAGAGATTTTTTTTGTTTTCTCTGAAAAAGTTTTTTCAAGCAAATAAGGGAAGAAAAGAGTTTTTTTTAATTTTTTACCAATTTTACCCACCCTATAATTATTGTAATATATACAAAAATAGATGAAAGTACGAGCTATGGGTAAAGTATATATGTAATATATACACGCCCCCTATACTTAGCATGTGCTATGTCCTTAGAGCACAAGAAGCGAGAAAAAATACAGCTCGTGCTAAGCGTAGGGCAACTAAAATAATAAAAAGTATAGAAGTCGATCTGTCCCCTATACTTAGGCTCTAGTCAGCCTAAGTGTAGAAGAAGAACAAAAATGGGGCGGTCGAGGTCAAGAGGTGAAATGGATGAGTATATACCCATGGCGGGCATCGGTCCCCCCTATACCTAGGCTTTAGTCACCCTAAGTATAGGACATGAGAGTGTGAGAACCGATGTGATATGGAGAATATACAGAGAATGGATAATATACAAGAGTGAATGGATCTTCTAAGCTGCTGAATCTTGATGTTGCATCTTCATTAAGAGTAATATGATATATCTACTCTGTGCTCACTCTACATGAAGTTGAAGACCTCGACTTTGACTAATTGCTCTTTAGAATCTACAAAATGCTTCAACAGCTGTCCATTCACCACATGGGATTGTGCACCATCTATGAGATCAACTATCTCTACAATTCCATTCCCGTGCACTTTCTTAACAACAAAGGGACCCATCCATTTAGATTTGAGCTTCCCATGGAACATCTTCAACCTGGCATTGAACAATTCTACCTTTTGTCCAGGGACAAAGTCTTTACACCTAATGTGCTGATCATGCCATCTCTTTACTTTGTTCTTATAAATCAAACTGTTGTCATATGCCCTGTTTCGGATTTCCACGAGCTCATTGAGATTCAAGTCTCGACAAAGCTTCCCTAGGTGACAACTCCAATCAATCTGCTTAATTGCCCATTCGGATTTGTGAATCAGCTCTGCGGCCAAATGGCATGGCTTGCCATAGATCATTCTAAATGGTGAAGTACCCAATGGTGTCTTGTAGGCTATCCTATAGGCCCACAGAAGTTGGTCCAAGAGTTGGGACCAGTTCTTCCTATCAGGACGAACCAATTCTGCAAAATACTCTTCACCTCTCTGTTAGAAACCTCTGCCATGCCATTGGACAGTGGGTAGTAAGGACTAGTAACTCTATGCACAAATCCACAGTCCTTAGCTAAAGATCTCAAATCTCGGTTAACAAAGTGGCTACCCCCAGATTCAAAACTTTTGGCACCCTGAACTTAGCAATAATATGGTCTCTCACAAACTTACAGACAGTCTTGTTGTCTGCGGTTCGGGTTGGGATAGCCTCCACCCACCTAGATTGATAGTCAACCGCCAACAAAATGTACTCGTGTCCTTGGATGTTGGGAAAGGGACCCATAAAATCTATACCCCATGCATAAAAAACATCACAAATAATCACCGACTGCATGGGCATATAATCTCTCTGTCCAACTATCCCTCCCATCCTTTGACAGATCGGGCACATCCGTACAAAATCAATAGCATCTCTAAATAAGGTCAGCCAATACAATCCACAATGAAGTACTTTGTGAGCGGTTCTCTTTCCCGAATGGTGTCCTTAACGAGTCGCTAGATAGGATAAATAATTTGGGCATATTGTAGTATGTGTACTTAGCGAATCAGTCAAAACCGAGAAAAGGATCTCCGTGAAGAGTGTCTCGGCTTAATTTATATCCCGGATAAGTCCAGGATTGAACACAGGGAGGCAAAGGAACAACTTTGGGGTTAATTTGAAAGTTAAGTTTTAGATTTCCAAGCGGATTTTTTTTGCCAAGAGAATGCAAAAGCAAGTGAATTACGACTCTAAGAAAGCACACAACTTAACCAAATTAATTTTAATGAGAAATTAATTCAATTCAACCAAATCATATTTTTTCTAGAATCCTAATCCAGTGATGAGTGCAAGACACATTTTTTTGGAATTTTAAGAATTAAAATGCAACAAATAAAAATACGTACTTTTAATGGGTTTCTTTTTGCAATTTTCACACAAACAATAAGCAAAAATTATGAAAAATTTACTGGAATGAAAGCATCATGCAAGGAAGTTACATTAATATTTTTGGAATTTTTTGACAAATTCTGAATTTTTTATGGATTTTTTTTGTGAAAACAGAGTGACTGTGAGTAAATAATTTCTAATAAATCCATATTATCAAATTAGACAGAGAGAGAATTATCACAAATAGATATTTATATAAACAATGCATGAGAGTTAAAATTTTGCGAAAAGAATGTATGTGAATTTAATGAAAAATAAATAAGTCAGATCACTCTACAATTTATTTTGGACACAAGACAACTTCATTTTAGATGAAATTTGGACAGTAAGTTAATCACATATCAAGGCATCATTCCTAATTTTTGTGGAATTTTTAGATCAACCGTGTGTGAGATATAAATTTAATAGCGTAGATTGGTTAAAATATGCTGAATTTCAGTTTGATAATTTTAATTAATTATCCAAAGAAAATAAAAATATAAATAAATATCCACGTGGTAGAAAGCTAGTTGTCAACATCAAAACATTTTTCATTGAATAAAAATGGTGCTCAAAAGATGTCCAAATTAATAAGAGAACACATGGATCTTTGTGCAAATTCAGAAAACAAAATTACAATGCAAATTATGTACATTACTATTATACAATTACGAAAACATGAAAGAAATGACATGCAATCTTTACAAATAAAATAATAAAAAGGACCTTCTTCTTCCTTTTGTGAAGGGCGGCTAGCACAGGGGTGAACCCAATCTTGGCGGTGGCGACCCGCATGTCGGCAGAGCACAGAGGCGAGTGGCGCTGGGGAGAGGGCACGCGGGCGGTCGAGGTGCGCGGAGGTCGGCGGAGAGGACGGGGGCACGGCTGCACGTGGCCAGTGGAGGGGAAGAACGAACAGGGGGGGGGCGGTGGCCGGCGCACCAGGAAGAGGAGGGTGGTACCGCTGGTGGACGCGCGCGGGCAGCGGGGCCGCGCTGGCTGGAGGAGCGGCGCCACTGGCCAGAGGAGCGACGGCATGCCGCGTTGGCTGGCGGAGATGAAAGGGGAGGGGCGACGGACGTGTCCTGCTGCTCCTCTCTTTTTTTTGACTTTTTTGATTTTTTTCAGTTTTAATTTTTATTTTTTTAGATTTTTTTATAAATAGGAAACAAATATGTATCCAAAAGGGGAAGATGATGAGTTGGTGATGGTGATGATGAACTAAACAAATAAAGGATTTAGGGTGGTGAATTTGATGTGATATAAAAAATACAAAAACAACAACGATGATAAAATGAATGGAGAAAAATACTTACGATGGAGACGATCGCCTATGCTGTGCTCACGAGAGCACGGTCTTCGCTCGAATCGCCGGCGAGCGATGAGCTCGAGCAGCGCACGGGTGCGGCTGCGATGTTGGCCAAAATCCCAACGGATCTCACCGGAGAGAGGGCTGTCGTCGCTCGAGCGCGGTTGCGTCGCTGTCACTTATTCAACTCTGGGATCTAGGCTCTCCTCACATAAAGATGGATCAAGTGCAAATTGAGGAGGATGGGATGTATATAAAGAAGATGAAATGAGAGGTTATTAAGTGGTGGGGGGTTATATTATTAATGGAGTTGAATGTGAGGTTGAAAAAATGGTGGGGTTGAATGGAGGTTGGTGGTAAAGAGTTGAATGGTGGTTATTGTAGAGAATGTATAATAAATAATAAAATAAATAATGATATAAAGTAGGCTATTTAAATACAATAAGAATAAAGAAGGAAAAAATAGTGGTGAATTTACAAGTGAATACATACAACATGTACATTTTTTATTTTCTTTTCTAATATGTAATTTTTTTGTCTTTTTAATAAGAGATATTTACAATAGAAAAATACAATAAAATACTACAATCAAAATACAACACAACCATGATTTTTTTGTATTTTTAATAAATAAGAAAGATAAAGAAAGAATAAATATATATACATAATATACAATGCACATCTAGGTCCCAAAACTCAACTTTTGCAAATGAACTCCGATTTTGTGAATTCGGATTTCATACGGAGCGGAAATTTAGCTTGAAAGTTGGACTTTACGGCTTTTTCTCTTTGGGATCTAGGAGTATTTATTTGAGATGAAATTTATTTTGTATTTTTGTATTTTTATATACATTTTTATAAACAAGTTAGAGAAAGAATTAGCTAAAAAGGAGTTGAAATAAATTTATTAAAAATACATAAAGTTTTGGGCTATTTACAGGTGAAAAACTCTAACTTTACGGCTTTTTATTGTTAATTTATTTTGTACAACATAGTATACAATAATTAATGCATTTTATTTACAAGAGTTATTTTGTTAATTTATGGATTTTATACACATTTAGGGAATTTACTCGTGTATTTTGCTAAGATTAAGATATTGAGATGATGAATCGTGGATTTATCACCCCCCTATAATTAAACTTTGCTAGTCCTCGAGCAAATAAAGAATGAATAAGTAGAATAACCCCTGACTGTGCATGTGAATACAATACTTGATCCGTTCAAGAATTCTTGATTTTAGAGATCCTAAAATTCTGAGATGAACCAAGCTCTAGTCAAAAGGTATCCAATTTCCCTAATCGTCAGACTCTCTTTGTATACATATATATAAGGGATATGAATTTAAGTGTTGACCGTAGTTACAAGAGTAGAGTCACAACGTCACCCAAGGTTCCAGTCCAAGAGGCTCTCCTAAGGACCCGATCCTCAACACTAAGGATTAAACCATTTCTTGCATCCAATCCATCGTCTCTTTAGTTGTCAGACTTGAAAGTGGAAGGCCAGTTGATGGAGGGCATAGGATTGTGTCAGTTCTTCTCTCCCTCTCATTGGAACAAGGATCCTCTTAAGTGCCTTATTACTCAACGCATATTTTTGGTGTTGATCAGTGCGTCCGTCAAGAGAAGTTGGAGCCGTCTGCACTTGTTTTCCTGGGAGTACACTGTGGTGTGCCTTTTTTGAGTACCTATCGTACCTTCTATACCCAGACTTGTAGCATTTACGATGCAGAGCCCTTTTTTGGTGCAAGCCCGACTCCTGATCCTAATAACGATGGTCCAAGTGGACACTTTGAAATGGTTGGGAGCGCTCGCCTTTGGTGGAAGCTCTTTTGATATTTGACTTTGTGGAATGAGAGCTTTTCTTTGACATTTCATTGCTTTATAGTATTTTTGGATAGCTCCACTGCTTTTACCAAGAGTTGGCGCACACTGATCAACATTTTTTTTATTTTATCACACCCTGGCACATAGGTAAATATCAAGAGATAGTACAAGAACCATGTTCTCATACTGGCTAAAGATGCTGACACTCAGGTTTCATGAAGCCTTCATTGATTTTATCCCATCCTCGAGCATCATCAAATCAAGTCCAAACTCAAATCCCTCATCCCAGTTCCTCAAGTGAAATTTCAACTCATGTCATCATAACTGCAGTCATGTATGTGAGGTGCTGATCATATTCTTAAGGTAGAGACTAAGCATGTAATATAGCACACGAATCTTTCAAACTAGGGAAATGTGAATAATTAAGTCAAGGACCCTAATGACTAAGGTTGGTTAACTCAAAATATCAAGATATCATAAACCAAGCGTTCTTGAACATCACTAGTCTTGTGTGAAAGTGAAAGTGTCAGGGATCAAACCAACCTATTATTTAGTTTTTTTTGTGATTTTATTTATTTGTTTTTTTGTTTTGTTGTTTTTTTGAAAAACAAAGGAAAAGAAGAAAGTTTTTTTGTTATAAAAGCTTTGCTTTTTTTCAAGAAATCTTTTTATTTTGAAAAGTTTTTTTGGAAAAGATTGGTAAATAAGAAAGGACACACACATTTTTTTGGAAAAAAGGTTTTTTTAAAGTCAAATAAGGGAAAAATTTTCAAAATAAGGGAATTTTTTAGAAAACATTTTTTTTCAAGAGTTTTTTTGAGTTTTTTTGGAAAGTTTTTTTTTCAATTTTTACCCACCCTGTAATTATTGTATAATATATACAGAAATACGTGAAAGTATGAGGTATGGGTAAAGTATATATGTAATATATACACGTCCCCCTATACTTAGCTTATGCTATGTACTCATGACACTAGGTGACAAAAAGACATAGCTCGTACTAAGCGTAGAAAAGCTAAAATAATAAAAAGTATAGAAGTCGATCTGCCCCCTATACTTAGGCTCTCGTCAGCCTAAGTTTAGAAGAAGAATAAAAATGGGGCGGACGAGGTCAAGAGGAGAAATGTTGAGTATATACACATGAAGGGCATCAGTTCCCCCTATACTTAGGTTCTGGTCAGCCTAAGTATAGGACAAGAGTAAGTGTGAGAACCGATGTGATCTGGAGAATATACAAAGAAGGGAGAATGTACAAGAGAAATGAATCTTCTAAGATGTTGAATCTTAATGCTGCATCTTCATGAAGAGTAATAAGATGTATCTGCTCTGTGCTTACTCTATATGAAGTTGATGACCTCAACTTAGACTAACTGTTCTTTCGAATCAACAAAATGCTTCAACAGTTGTCCACTCACCACATGAGATTGTGCACCATCTGTGAGATCAGCTATCTCTACACTTCCATTCTCGTGCACTTTCTTAACCACAAAGGGACCCATCCATTTAGATTTGAGTTTCCCATGGAACATCTTCAACCTGGCATTGAACAACCATACCTTTTGTCCAGGGACAAAGTCTTTGCACCTAATGTGCTGATCATGCCATCTCTTTACTTTGTCCTTATAAATCAAACTGTTGTCATATGCCCTGTTTCGGATTTCCACGAACTCGTTCAAGTTCAAGTCTCGACAAAGCTTCCCTAGGTGACAACTCCAATTAATCTGCTTAATTGCCCATTCGGATTTATGAATCAGTTCTGCTGGCAAATGGCATGGCTTGCCATAGATCATTCTAAATGGTGAAGTATCCAATGGTGTCTTGTAGGCTGTCCTATAGGCCCACAGAACTTGGTCCAAGAGCTGCGACTAGTTCTTCCTATCGGGACAAACCAATTTCTGCAAAATACTCTTCACCTCTCTGTTCGAAACCTCTGCCATGACATTGGACTGTGGGTGGAAGGACTAGTAACTCTATGCTCAAATCCATAGTCCTTAACTAAAGATCTAATGCCCCGGTTCACAAAGTGGCTACCACCATCAGATATCAAAACTTTTGGCACCCCGAACCTAGCAATAATATGGTCTCTCACAAACTTACAGATAATCTTGTTGTCTGCGGTTCAGGTTGGGATAGCCTCCACCCATCTGGATAAATAATCAACCGGCAACAATATATACTCATGCCCTTGGATGTTGGGAATGAGACCCATAAAATCTATGCCCCATGCATCAAAAACATCACAAATAATCATCCGTTGCATGGGCATCTCATCTCTCTGTCCAACTGTCCCTCCCATCCTTTGACAGATCGGGCACGCCCGTACAAAATCAATAGCATCTATAAACATGGTCGGCCAGTACAATCCACATTGAAGTATCTTATGAGCGGTTCTCTTTCCCGAATGGTGTCCTCCGGCCTCGAGTGAATGAGAATATGTGGGACACTATGGTACTCCTCCTGAGGAATACACCTTCTCCAAACACAATCCGGTCCTTCGAAGAAAAGGAAAGGATCGTCCCAGTGGTATCTCCTCGAATCTGACTTAAGCCAGTCAATGCTGCTCCTAGTCCAACCATGGGAAACCTGCTTGGAGACAATATAGTTCACCATGTTGGCATACTACGGGAGTGAGTCAATAACACAAATTGACTCGTCTGGGAAGGTCTCTCTAATCCGCTCATAATCAGGAGAATCTTTAAGTTCAATCTGAGAAAGGTGATCAACCACAACATTCTTCACTCCACGTTTATCTTTTATCTCCAAATCAAATTTCTGGAGGAGTAAAATCCACCTAAGAAGACGCGCCTTCACGTCCTTCTTTTCCATTAAATATCGAATGGCTGTGTGATCAGTATAAATTGTCACCTTAGAGCCCAAAATATATGATCTGAACTTCTCGAGGGATCATACTACCGCGAGCATTTCCTTTTCAGTCACTATATAATTCTTCTGTGTAGGATCTAATACTTTGCTCGCATAGTGAATCACAAACGATAATCCCTCTCGCCGTTGTCCTAACACAACTCCTATAGCAAAATCTGAAGCATCAGTCATGATCTCAAAGGAGAGAGACCAGTCATGAGCCTGTAGGATAGGCGAGGCACAAATCTTCCTCTTCAAGAGCTCAAAGGCCTCCAGACACCTGTGATCTACAACGAACTCTATGTCTTTCCCTAAGAGCTCAGTCAGTGGACGGGCGATCTTTGAAAAATCCGGAATGAATCTCCTATAGAATCCGACATACCCTAAGAATGACCGTACTGACTTCACGTTAGTAGGTGGGTCGAGTTTCTTGATCACCTCCACCTTGGCAGGGTCAACCTCCATTCCCCTTTTAGAGATTACATGCCCCAACACGATACCCTCCGTCACCATAAAGTGACTCTTCTCCCATGAGAGTACCAGATTCACCTCTCTACACCTCGTGAGGACTCGGTCCAAGTGCACTAAACATGTATCAAAAGAATTGGATCGAGAAGTCATCCATGAATACTTCCAGGAAATCTCCCACCATCTCGGCAAATATGGATATCATGCACCACTGAAATGTGCCCGGGGCATTGCAGAGCCCAAATGGCATGCGTCTGAAAGCATAAGTGCCGAATGGACATGTGAATGTGGTCTTTTACCGGTCCTCAGGGGCTATGGCCACCTGGTTGTAGCCTGAGTACCCGTCAAGAAAATAGAAGAACTCTTTCCCTGCGAGTCTCTCCAAGATATGATCAATAAAAGGCAAGGGAAAGTGATCTTTCTTGGTCGCGGCATTCAAGCGCTTGTAATCAACACAGACACGCCAAAACGTAGGTACTCGTGTCACAATCTCTACCCCCTCCTTGTTAGTGACCATCTGAATTCCCGACTTCTTCGAGACAACATGAAGTGGGGCCACCCACTTGGAGTCATAAATGGGGTATATAAACCCTGCTTTGCACCATTTCTCAATTTCTTTCTTCACTACTTCTCGTAGATTGGGGTTAAGTCTCCTCTGGAACTCACGGGAAGGTCTCACATTATCCTCAGTAAAAATGTGGTGCGAGCAAAGAGCGGGGTTGATGCCCACGAGATCCAATACTGTCCAGCCTATTGCTTTGCGGTTCCTCTCTAAGACTTCTAACAACCTAGACTCATGTTCTAAAGTCAAGTATGAGCTAATGATGATAGGATATCTCTCTTTGGGTCCCGCAAGAAAGGCGTACTTGAGTGTAGGAGGTAGTGATTTCAGCTTTGGTAATGTGGTATCATCAATCAAA
The DNA here is from genome assembly GCA_037367405.1 of Ottelia alismoides. Lineage (NCBI taxonomy): Eukaryota > Viridiplantae > Streptophyta > Magnoliopsida > Alismatales > Hydrocharitaceae > Ottelia > Ottelia alismoides. The sequence continues at coordinate 1,677,194 of JAZKJV010001570.1, forward strand.
TCTGGCTGAACTGAATCTGAATCTGGTTCCGTGCTGCATGAAAGCAGGCTAAGCTGAGTAGTACTCGCCACCAAATCAGAAGTATCGGGAGTCAGATCGTCAAAAATATCCAAACAATCGGCAAAAGCCATGTCCAACTCATCATCTATGTCCCATGATTGTTCCGAAGAGGATGGAACTGACAGATTTAGATGGATCTCTACGTCATCATAAGAATAGGTAGATTCATCTCTAACAAGATCAGACAACACCTGACAAACTGCATCATGCACTATGTCCTCTCCAGATGAAAGGGTCTCGCTTTGTCCTGAAGGAATCTGTCCCCAAATCCCAACGGTGCCATCTAACGAGTCGCTAGATACGATAAATAATTTGGGCACGTTGTAGTACATGTACTTAGCGAATCAGTCAAAACCGAGAAAAGGATCTCCGTAAAGAGTGTCTCGGCTTAATTTATATCCCGGGCAAGTTCGGGGTCGAACACAGGGAGGCAAAGGAACAACTTTGAGGTTTATTTGAAAGTTAAGTTTTAGATTTCCAAGCGGTATTTTTTTATGCCAAGAGAATGCAAATGCAAGTGAATTACGACACTAAGAAAGCACACAACTTAGCCAAATTAGTTTTAATGAGAAATTAATTCAATTCAGTCAAATTATATTTTTCTAGAATCCTAATCCAGTGATGAGTGCAAGACATATTTTTTGGGAATTTTAAGAATTTAAATGCAACAAATAAAAATACACACTTTTTATGGGTTTTTTTGGCAATTTTTCACACAACAAGTAAGAAAAAATTATGAACAATTTACTAGAATGAAAGCATCATGCAAGGAAGTTACAGTAATATTTTTGGAATTTTTTGACAAATTATGAAATTTTTATGGATTTTTTTAGTGAAAACAGAGTGACAGTGAATAAATAATTTCTAATAAATCCACATTATTAAATTAGAAAGAGAGTGAATTATCCCAAATAGATATTTATATAAACAATGCAGGAGAGTTAAAATTTGACGAAAAGAATGTATATGGATTTAATTAAAAATCAAATAGGCAGATCACTCTACAATTTTATTTGGACACAAGACAACTCCATTTTGGATGACATTTGGATAGTAAGTAGATCACATATCAGGGCATCTTTCCTAATTTTTGTGGATTTTTTTAGAACAATCGTGTGTGGGATATAAATTTAATAGCACAGATTGGTTAAAATATGTTGAATTTCAGTTTGATAATTTTAATTAATTATCCAAAGACCATAAAAATATAAATAAAAATCCACGTGGTAGAAAACTAGTTGCTCAACATCAAAACATTTTTCATTGAATAAAAATGGTGCTCAAAAAATGTCCAAATTAATAAGTAAACACATGGATCTTTGTGCAAATTCAGAAAGCAAAATTACAATGCAAGTTATGTACATGACTATTATGCAATTACGGAAACATGAAAGAAAAGACATGCAATTTTTACAAATAAAATAATAAAAAGGACCTTCTTCTTCCTTTTGTGAAGGGCGGCTAGCACAGGGGTGAACCCAATATTTGTGGCGGCGGCCCGCACGCCGGCGGAGCGCGGAGGCGAGTGGCGCTAGGGAGAGGGCAGGGAGGGGCGCGATGGTCGGCGCACCAGGAAGAGGAGGGCGGTACCGCTGGCGGGCGCGCGCGGGCAGCAGGGCCGCGCTGGCTGGAGGAGCGGCGACACTGGCCGGAGGAGCGGCAACGTGCCGCGTTGGCTGGCGAAGATGAAAGGGGAGGGGCGACGGGCGTGGCCTGCTGCTCCTCTCTTTTTTTTTTTGATTTTTTCAATTTTTTTCAGTTTTAATTTTTATTTTTTTAAATTTTTTTATAAACAGGAAACAAATATGTATGCAAAAGGGGAAGATAATGAGTTGGTGATGGTGATGATGATGAACTAAACAAATAAAGGATTTGGGGTGGTGAATTTGATGTGATATAAAAAATGCAAAAACAACAACGACGATAAAATGAATGGAGAAAAATACTTACGATGGAGACGATCACCTATGGTGTGCTCACGAGAGCACGGTCTTCGCTCGAATCGCCGACGAGCGATGAGCTTGAGCAACGTGCAGGTGCGGCTGCGATGTTGGCCAAAAAACCAACGGATCTCACCGGAGGGAGGGCTGTCGTTGCTCGACCGCGGTTGCGTCTCTGTCACCGATTCAACTCTGGGAACTAGGCTCTCCTCACATAAAGATGGATCAAGTGCAAATTGAGGAGGATGGGATGTATATAAAGAAGATGAAATGAGAGGTTATTAAGTGGTGGGAGGTTATATTATTAATGGAGTTGAATGGGAGGTTTAAAAAATAGTGGGGTTGAATGGAGGTTGGTGGTAAAGAGTTGAATGGTGGTTATTGTAGAGAATGTATAATAAATAATAAAATAAATAATGATATAAAGTAGGCTACTTTAAATACAACAAGAATAAAGAAGGAAAAAATAGTGGTGAATTTACAAGTGAATACATACAACATGGACATTTTTTATTTGCTTTTCTAAAATATGTAATTTTTTTGTCTTTTTAATAAGAGATATTTACAACAAAAAATACAATAAAATACTACAATCAAAATACAATACAACCATGATTTTTTTGTATTTTGAATAATTAAGAAAGATAAAGAAAGAATAAATATATATACATACTATACAATGTACATCTAGGTCTCAAAACTCAACTTTTGCAAATGAGATCCGATTTTAATGAAATCACTTCTGTTGGATAGATAATTTTCTAACTTGAATTATAAAATTGAGTTTGGTGAATGATGAACCTCAGTTTCATCATCTTTATTTCCTATAATTAACCCCCTTACTTAAAGTTTTGTCAATAAAACCCTGTTAAAGTGTTGTAATTAACAGAGTCCTAAATAAATTAAAAATCACAAAAAAATGACAAAATAAAAATCATGGTATTTTTAGACTTAAAAATACCCTCAAAAATATTTCGTGTCTTCATTTGATCTCTTATCCAGTGTCGGTCAACATGAAACTTGTAGATCTCGTCAAGATCTACAACTTTCATGTTTTGAGTTTTCTCAAATTCGGCCTTTATAACCTTCAAAAACCAAAAAACCCCAAGAAATAACCTGATTGGGCCACGTGGCCCATTCTGGGGGCGCCACGTGGCCCGACCCCTTTGTCTCATCCGCCTCATCTTCCAGCCGTTGGATCTCCTCCTGAGATCCAACGACTCCAGGCTTTCCACGCACACCCCTTTGCCTGGGCCGTCAGATCATCTCCCGCCTTCATCATCACCGTTCATTTGCGCCTTAAGATAAGCGCGCCACGTGGCACATCTTCGACCGCTGGATTGCGCCCCAGATCTCCCATCACAGCCGTTATTTCCACACTCATCCTCAACCGCTTGATCAACCCTAACTGCTCATCCTAGCCGCTCGCTAGCGCTTCGCCCGCAGCTCACCACCTGGCTCAACCGCTGCCCCTCGATCGTATCGGCCTGGATTTTATCCACGCCGTTCTTTCGCGCTTAGATCTCCACCGTTGGATCTTCAGATCCAACGGTTAGAGGTCTTCGTCAACCTCCAACCTCCTCCTCTCTCTCCCACGATCCTGCTCGACGACCACTCCCCCTTTCCATTTTCACCGCCACTCCAGTGGACTTCTTCCTTCGCCAACCGTCCCACGATCTTCCCCCATCATCATTCTCCTCAGCGCATCATCCACTACCCACGACCACCTTCCAATCACCCCCTATCGCCCTCTAAAACCACATCGACCACCTCCATGACCAGCCACCTTCCCCTTCAAATACACCGGTCCCACCTCCATTCGCCGGTGTCCACCTTTACGAGGAAGGGGGCCCAGCCCTCCTCCGCCTCCCTGTGACAGGGGGAGGCGGTGCAATTGAGCGAAGACGACTCTTCTTTCCGGTGTCGACCCTCTGCCGATCACGGTGGAGCTGCGGCGCTCTGCGACCGCTTGAGCTGCCTCCAGTCGCTGCGGAGGTTCAGCGACGACCAGGGCTCCACCTCGGAGTCCGCCCACAAGCTATCGCCTCCATATCCGTCCAGGTAAGACTCTAAAACTTTCTTCTGCATTTTCTCTAAGTTTACCTACTTAATTAGGTCCTTCTGCCCTTCTTCGTCCCTCAAGAATCATCTCGTTAGCTTCACGGTTCATCCCCCATCTTCGCACACGACTCTGACCACCATTCTCCCTTCTTCGCCTCTGACCACTCCCAACTCATCTCCTTCGCCATCTCCGGCGGAGGAGCTCCAGTTCCTCACCTCCATCCGCCCGCATGGAACCCCAGTTCACTCGCACATACGCACTTAATCCACCTGCACGCACGGAAAGGATTTGGATTAACTTGCAGGTGAAACTCCTTCAATGGTCGGAGAGCTCACCGGAGTGATCTTGGCGAGAGCCAGCGCTGCTGCCGGAGTGTCGAGGGTCTTCGCCACGCATAGCCATAGCTTGACCCGGATTAGAGCTTCATCGCCGACCTGTTCAGACCATTAGCCAAGCTCCATCGACGGCTGCCACAAGTGGCGGAGCTGGAGCTCCTTCGCCGGAGCGCTGTTCTCGCCACCAGTCGAGGATGAAGATGGAGGAGCAGTTGCCGTCGGATGTGCATCATCTGACGGCACGGATTCAGCCACGTCGCTCAAGTCCCGCCTCTCCAGCAACCGTTGGATCATCTCGATCCAACGGCCCTAGTGCAGCCACGTCGACCCTTCAGAAGCCCACAGCGACCATCCGATCACTACAATCGGATGGCTCATATTCAGCCGCGTCATCGCCTTCGGCAACCCTTGGATCATCTCGATCCAACGGCCTCCAACAGGCCACGTCAAGACACCTGAGCGCACAGTAGCCATCCGATCATCAGGATCGGGTGGTTCTCAATGAACCGCGTGGCGACGTCAGAGTTTCCCCGAGCCTAGTGGCCTAGCCTCTAGGCTTGGACACTACCGAGCCTACCGAAGCAGCACCGAGCCTCCGAGCCATCCCGAGCCTAGGAAGCACGTGACTGGCACGTGTTTTTCTGGGCGAATTGCAACCAGGCCCCGCCGACTTCTCCATATTGCATTTAGGTCCTGCGTCACGTGCAGATCATGTGCACAGTGGGTAATTTGCACTGAAACCCTCGCGGGTTTTTAAAATTGCAAAAATGCCCTGTGCGTGTGGGTCATTTACAGGGAAGGTCCCGAACTTTATTTTTATTACATTTTAGTCCCTCCCAGGGACCTGTCTGCAAGTTTATTTCATGTTTTCTTTCATTTATGCCCTTATCTTCCATATTGCATATCTTAAGCACCGTACCTCTGTTTTAGTTGATTTCAGTCTCGTTTGAGAGCTTGTTCGATGTACTTTCTAATGGCATAGTTAATCTTTCATCTTAGAGACTTGATTTTAAATGAATTATTATGTTAGCTAAGTGGCTCTTATCATGTACTCATGCCTTGCTCACTTTGTCGATCAGCTCTGACACATCAAATAAAAATGAACTCGACTCTCATTAACTTGCTCATGATATTTATTCTGATTTTGGGCATATTTGCATTGCATTTCTCTGCATTTATTTGCATGATAAAAATGATTTAAAAAATGCATGTTTAATTTAATGCATTGTTATGTCTCTGCATGATTTGACCTATATGCCTTTAACTCAACATTTAATTAAATAAACTTAAATCCGATTAATACGAGAGAGGCTCGTGTCCCTGAGTTTGACCTTGGTATCTTACCAAGCAAAATAAATTACGAACATCTCATTTTGATCTATTATTACATATATTTAAATGAGTTGATCTTTTGATGACCAAAATCGGCCCGACTACGATGATGATCCCGAGTGCTAAAAACACTCTCTTAAAGGGCCGATTTTGCGGATCATCAGTGAATTCAGAGTACATACAGAGCGGGAATTTAGCTTGGAAGTTGGACTTTACAGCTTTTTCTCTTTGGGATCTAGGAGCATTTATTTGAGGTGAAATTTGTTTTGTATTTTTGTATTTTCATATACATTTTTATAAACAAGTTAGAGAAAGAATTAGCCAAAATGGAGTTGAAATAAATTTATTAAAAATACATGAAGTTTTGGGCTATTTACAGGTGAAAAACTCCTTTAATTTTGCGGCTTTTTATTGTTAATTTATTTTGTACAATATAATATACAATAATTAATGCATTTTATTTACAAGAGTTATTGTTAATTTATGGATTTTATATACATTTATTAGGGAATTTACTCGTGGATTTTGCTAAGATCAAGATATTGAGATGATGAATCGTGGATTCATCAGTCCTCCGGCCTCGAGTAAATGACAATATGCGAGGACACTCTGGTACTCCTCCTGAGGAATACACCTTCTCCAAACACAATCCGGCCCTTCGAAGAAAAGGAAAGGATCGTCCCAGTGGTATCTCCTCGAATCCAACTTTAGTCGGTCAATGCTGCTCCTAGTCCAACCTTGGGGAACCTGAGTGCAGACAAGATAATTCACCATGTTGGCATACCACAGAAGTGAGTCAATAACACAAATTGACTCATCTGGGAAGGTCTCTCTAATCAGCTCATAATCATGAGAATATTTAAGTTCAATCTGAGAAAGGTGATCAACGACAACATTCTTCACTCCAGGTTTATCTTTTATCTCCAAATCAAATTCTTGGAGGAGTAAAATCCACCTAAGAAGACGCGCCTTCACGTCCTTGTTTTCCATTAAATATTGAATGACTATGTGATCAATGTAGATTGTCACCTTAGATCCCAAAATATATGACCTGAATTTCTCGAGGGCCCATACTACATCGAGCATTTCCTTTTCAGTCACTGTATAATTCTTCTGTGTAGGATCTAATACTTTGCTCACGTAGTGGATCGCAAATGGGATCCCCTCTCGTCGTTGTCCTAACACAGCTCCTATAGCGAAATCTAAAGCATCAGTCACGATCTCAAAGGGGAGAGACCAGTCAGGAGCTTGTAAGATAGGCGAGGCACAAATATTCCTCTTCAAGAGCTCAAAGGCCTCCAGACACCTATGATCTACAATGAACTCTATGTCTTTCCCTAAGAGCCTAGTCAGTGGGCGGGAGATCTTAGAAAAATCCTGAATAAATCTCCTATAGAATCCAACATGCCCTAGAAAAGACCTCACTACCTTCACATTGGTAGGTGGATCGAGTTTCTTGATCACCTCCACCTTGGCAGGGTCAACCTCCATTCCCCTTTTTGCCCCAACACGATACCCTCCGTCACTATAAAGTGACTCTTCTCCCAGTTCACCTCTCTACACCTCGTGAGGACTCGATCCAAGTGCACTAAACATGTATCAAAGGAATCACCATGGACCGAGAAGTCATTCATGAACACTTCCAGGAAATCTCCCACCATCTCGGCAAATATGGCGATCATGCACCACTGAAAAGTGTCTGGGGCATTGCAGAGCCCAAATGGCATGCGCCTGAAAGCATAAGTACCGAATGGACATGTGAATGTGGTCTTTTCCTACTCCTCAGGGGCTATGGCCACCTGATTGTAGCTTGAGTACTCGTCAAGAAAACAGAAGAACTCTTTCCCTGCTAATCTCTCCACGATCTGTTCAATAAAAGGCAAGGGAAAGTGGTCTTTCTTGATCGCGACATTCAAACGCCTATAATCGACACAGACATGCCATAACGTGGGTACTCGTGCCACAATCTCTACCCCCTCCTCGTTGGTGACCATCTGAATTCTCGACTTCTTCGGGACAACATAATGCAGGGCCACCCACTTGGAGTCAGAAATAAGTTATATAAACCCTGCTTTGCACCATTTCTCAATCCCTTTCTTCACCAATTCCCGTAGATTGTGGTTAAGTCTCCTTTGGAACTCACGGAAAGGTCTCACATTATCCTCAGCAAAAATGTGGTGTGAGCAGAGAGCGGGGTTGATCCCCACGAGATCCTACACTGTTCATCCTATTGCTTTGCGGTTCCTCTCTAAGACCTCTAACAACCTAGACTCCTATACTAAAGTCAAGTCCGAGCTAATGATAACATGATATCTCTCTTTGGGTCCTATAAGAAAGGCATACTTGAGTGTAGGGGGTAGTGATTTCAGCTCTGGCAATGTGGTGTCATCAAGCAAATCTAGTGAACTGAATCTGGTTCCGTACTGTATGAAGGTGAGCTAAGCTATGTAGTACTCGCCACCAACTCAGAAGTATCGGGAGTCGGATCTCCAAAGAAATGCGGTAGTTCGTCCAAAGCCGCGTCCGACTCATCATCTATGTCCTATGATCGTTCCGAAGGGGATGGAACTGACAGATCCAGATGGATCTCTATGTCATCACAGGAATAGGTAGATGCAACACCTACAAGATCAAACAACACCTGGCAAACTGCAACATCCATTATTTCCTTTCCAGATGAAAGGGTCTCGCTCTGTCCTGAAGGAATCTATCCCCAAATCCCAACGGTGCTAATCATTCTGCAATCTGCCTCCGAAGATGAGTACTCTGTGCTACTCTCTTAATCGGATCGTTGAAACTTGGTTTGCTTCATCTCAAGGTTCACTTCTCCGCCTAGAGAATGGAACTTCATCAGTCCTGTACCATAATCAAAAGCTGCGCCTGCGGTACTAAGGAAGGGCCGCCCGAGAATGATTTGATATTCTCTCCAATGATTGGGGGTCTCCATGTCCAAGACTGTGAAGTCAACCTAATAGTTTTGCCCGTCAATCAAGATAACTACGTTCTTCACTTCTTCCTTAGGTCTCTTCACTAAACGATCTGCAAATTGGAGTAAAGATCTGGATTTGCAAAGTGGTCCCAACTCCAATTTCTGATATAAGGCTAAGGGAAGTAAGTTGATCGAAGAACCGTTATCCAAGAGTGTGCGCGCAAATGCAATGTCATCAATACGACTCTCCACATAGTAAGCACCCATGTCTCTCTTTTTCCTTGGCAATGTCAGATTCTTGAGACAATAGGTTGTGGCTACTGACAAGATGTGTGTCTTTATATTTTGGTTCTCTTTCGTCCTGCTAACACTAGTAGGTGTGCATCTCACCTTAAGGTATTTCTGGAATGCAGGATGGCTAGCCACATACTCATCAAATGGCACATTTATAGTGATATTTTCTTTACAAAACCGTGCCATATCAAGGTCATCTTTCTGAATCTTTTTGATGCGCTTTCCTGCCGTAAGATCATGGGGGAAAGAGATTGAAGCTAGGGAAACAAAAGATGAAGAGACTGAATCATAAACTGAAAGATCATTCTTTGCATTAACTGAAACCGAGTTCTTCATATAAGAATCTTTTTGATGCAACATGGAATCAAAATCTAGACTATCTACTATAGGTTATGGAATAGAAGCTGGAGTGGTATCCGCCACAACCGGAGATGCAAGGTCCTCCGTAGAATCAGAAGTGTATCCATGCTACCGATGCTGCATACATGCTCTCCTCCTCTCGGCTCCCTGAGCAAAAATCCTCGAATGGTGCTGATGGGGCTCTGGAATATGCTGCCTCTCCTCCTCGTCCTCTGAAGACTCTTCAGGTAGAACTCCAGAGATGCCCCTCCTCGTGTCCCTCGCCCGGTCAGGTACGGTCACGGTTCTTCCGCTCCTGAGTAACATGTGGTTAGCCTCGTCACACGAAAGAATCTCATGTTCAGATCTAGGAGATGCTAAATAGTATACCTGACCAAAGTGCTGTTAAGAATTAGAATGGTTTAGGCTATTGGGATTAGCCTGAACTTGGGATAGGATTGAGGTAGAGGGTGCAGTCTGCTCGTCTCGCCATCTGGACAAGCGGTTGACATCCACCCATAAGTCGAGAATTTCATTCCTGTAGGAACGGATCTTGTTGAGTATCTGCTGCTGAATATCCACGGAACCAGACGAAGAAGGAAGTGGATAAGACTGGGAAGAAGAACAAGAAGACTGGTCCTGCTGGTCAGGGTACTGCCTCTGCAGTTGCTGGGGTGTCTGCTGAGATTGCGGGCCCTGCTGGCCTACCTGGTAATGGCCCTGTCGGTCATACTACTGGTACTAATGCTGCTTTTGCTGGGGTGACTGGAATCCAGGGCTCTGCTGTGAATGAGGTGGTGCAGAGGTGAATGTAGTGTTGTGAAAGATCGGGGGACGCTGGTAGGTCTGTTGGTCTCCCATACTTCCCTGTCTGGAAGGGTCTTGAGTGTACCATACTCCATTCACCTCTCAAACCGGTGGAGGCTCCTCCTGAACTGTCTCTACTAATGGAGGTGGCTGCTGGAAAGAGTGGGCATAGGACTGGTCCTGCTCCCACGGCTGGGGTTGCCCTGACACCAACTGCTCCTGAACATGGTGATCTCGGTAAAGGGAGCGGCATGTGCAGTCACGGTGGGTATCCTTATCTTAGATACCTTCTCAATCAAATCCTCCATCTATTTTGAAAGTTTGGAGATGCTCCAGTCTAACTCATCAATCCTCCTGTCGATCTTCTCGACTACAGTAAGCTTGTCCGCAAGGAGTCCCATGCTAGGGATCACGTCCTAGGAGAGATCGACTACAACTGATTTTCCCCCTCCAAATGAGAGTGAATTGGGGGATGACGTATAGGCCCTACTGGCCATCTGTGAGTGGCTGGTTTCAACCATCTGCTCGAATACCTTCCAGACGGTATCTAATCCTCGTGATATATAGCTGCCTCTACAGGCAGTACTCACTAAACCCTGCATCTCAGGGTTGAGACCGGTGAAGAACGACTGGACCAAGATGTTGTCATCTAGACCAAGGGACACTTCTATAGGATGTCCTTGAATCTTTCCCATGCATCACAAAAGGCTTCTTGGGGTAATTGGTAAACACTCGTAATACGCGTCCTCATCATGTTGGTCCTACTCACCAGGTAGAACTTCTTCAGAAACATGTCCTTTAACTGGGCATAAGTGGTGACAGTAATTCCTAAGTTCTTTACCCAGTAGTCGGCTTTTCCACCCAAGGCAAATGGAAGGGCTGTGAGCCTAATATAATATTGGATAACATTAGGATGTCTAAGGTTAGCACAGACAAGCTCGAAGTCCCTTAAGAAGGCATATGGCTCCTCAGAAGCATTCCCATTAAAGTGTGGCAACAGGTATAGAAAATGCAACTTCAACTCAAAATCAACAGTGGGTTCGGCTGGACTCAAGTACTTCCGAGTTCTGTATTGTCTGGGGTTATACACCGCATCCATTGATGGTTCGACTCCAATATTGAGCTGTCCTAACTGAGCTCTGAGAAGTGCGTGTTGCTGCTCAAATGCAGCTAATCTGGCTAGTACCATTCTCATCGGATCTTCAGGGTGTTCTTTTTCCTCTTCTTTCTTCTTTTGAGGCATTTTACTTGAATCTTTTTAGGCCTACATCAGCAATGTGGTCTTGATTAGAAAAGGATTGAGACATGAAGGTATTCTCACCGAGGCGAAGGTCTTCCTCGGTGAGGTGGGAAGAGAGAAAGGGAATGGTTTGAGAGTAACCATCCCGAGAGTGAGTGATCATGGGCTCAAGAGGATCATGAGTCTTGGTTGGCCCAAGTTGCGCTTGGACCTTTGAAGACATACTATTTGGAGGGTTCAACGAGAGATTCGCAAAGTCCGAATAAATATCCCCCAAATAGTCATCTTCGATGTCAAAAGAACCGATTAGAAAATGATATTCAATGAGGCACTAATTCTATGGTGCACGTAAATGTGCGGAGTAAACTCACACAATACAAATGCAATTCAAACCCTCAATTTCACCAACTCAACACGTGATGGCCGTAAGGGTTCGTTCGAATTATCAGGTCAATTTTAGTTGGTGATAAATGTAATCTTAGAAAGATTAACGAGCTGTTAGGTGCCCGTAATTTCCTATAGACTGGCCTGGTTCTTATGACTAGTTGAACCTACTTTCAGTCAGTATAGGAGTAAGTACAGATCGTATAAATAAGTCTACCTGTTCCTTGAGGACTAAGGTGTCCTCTAAACCTCCTACTCTACTAAGGAAATTCGGACCGTTTACCGGTTACCTGTAGATCCTCACTGAAAAGTAGCTAATCACCTAAAAAGAAAGAACCAGTAGTAAGTAAGCAATCCTGGCTTGGCTCTATCCTAGGATCGTCTCTCTCTTACTTGCAAGTAAATCAAACAATGAGGGCTTTATGCACACGTGAACATGGGTTCTTTTTTTCCAATTTTTTAAATTGACATGCTCAATTCATTCCCAATTTTAGAGTTAGGTTATCACTTGAAAATTAATATGAACACAAAAGCACGTCTACCATTCAGTCCCAATTTCCTTTTTGACCTTAAGTTATAAAACAAGAGGGGAATCGGAAATCAGAATGCAAACTTGAACCGATGATGCATGATCAGAAGAAGGTATACTTACAGTGAATCCCATCACTCTCCATGCGTTATGCAAAACTAAATTTGTAAATTTTACACTAAATTCTTGCAGATCAAGAAAACCACACCTAAAATGTATACTATTAGTGGGGAAGAATTGATTTAATTTGAGCTAAGTAGTACGTGCCTATGCACATCTCATTATGAATCTTATTAGATGTGTGAATCTTCTAAGATATGTGTGGCCTAAATTACGAAGGGTACAAACAAATTAGATACTACACTACCGTGTGCCTAACCTTAATTTCTCCACTCAAGTCGAGCCCCATTCTCACCGGAGAGTGAAACACGTCTCGACCCACCACAAAGTAAAGTCCAAGTCCTTTTACACGCGCGAGCTCTCAAACAAGATCCACTATAAATGATAAAATTACCTAAATTATTACAACACAGTAATTACAAAAATTTACAAAAATAAAAAATGCTCTCAAAATAAATTAAATTCATAGCTCTTCACCAGTCGGCGCGCGTCACGTCCGTCAACCTCTGATGCACTCTAAGTTCACCGAGCCCTCATAAGGAAAATAAGATTTATGTTAGAGAGTTCAAAAACAGAATACATACAAAAAATGAGCAGAAAATAATTGAGAGAAAAAATGGAATAAATATAAGGTGGCTCGGGGGTCAGACTAGCCGAATGAATGAAAATATAAATCTAATTTTCCAAATTAATCCCTAAGCCATTTGCCTCCCCAGCAATGGCACCATTTGATGAGTCGCTATATATGTGTTTTAATATGCATTCGTTGTAGTACATGTACTTAGCGAATCGTTCAGAACCGAGAGAGGATCTCCGTGAAGAGTCTCTCAGCTTTAATTTATATCTCGGGTAAGTCCGGGGTCGAACACATGGAGGCAAAGGAACAACTTCGGGTTAATTTGAAAATTTAGGTCTAGGTTTCCACTATTTTTTTAACTTTTTTAATGTAAAAACAAGTGAAAATGCAAATGTGGATGAATTAAGATAATAAGAAAACACACTACTAGGCCAAATATTTTAATACGAAATTAATCAGATTTAGCCTAATTGTATTTTTCCTAAAATCGTAATCTAGAGATGAGTACAAAACATTTTTTTTGGAATTTTAGGAATTAAAAAGCAATAATTAAAAATGCACACTTTTTATGGATTTTTAGTAATTTTTCACACAAACATAATGCAAAAATTATGAAAAGTTTACTGAAATTAAAACATGATGCAGGTATGCTATAGTATTTTTTTGGAATTTATAAAAAAATATGAATTTTTTATGGATTTTTAATGAAAATAGAGTGACAGTGACTAATTAATTCCTAATAAATCCACAATAACAATTTATCTAGAGTGTGAATTATCTCAAAATGGTATTTATAAAAGGAATCCAAGAGAGTTGAAGTTTTACAAAAATAATGTCTGTGGATTTAACTAGAAATCAAATATCAAAAGCACTCTACAATTTATTTAAGAACAAGATAATTACAATTAATATGAAATTTGGACACTAATTAAAGCACACTTCAAGACATCAATCCTAATTTTTGTGAAATTGTTCGAGCAACTATGAGTGAGATATAAATGTAAGATCTCAAAATGGGTAAAATATGAACTTTTGTACTTAAACAATTTTATTTAATTATCTAGAGCTCACAAAAATACAAATAAATAATCAGAATATCGACAATTAGTTGTTCAACACAATGACATTTTTCGTTGAATAAAATGATGCTTAATTGAGGTCCAAATTAACACATAAATATAGGATCCTGATTGCAACACATAATTAAAACAGATAAAAGAAAACACGTACAGGGACTATTTTGTAATTACAAAACATAACATGAAATCTATGCAATTTTTACAATAAAAAATAAAAATAAAAAATTAGGACCTTCTTCTCCAGCGGAGCTCGATGAGGGGAGGGGGGCTGGGGTCGGCGGCGGCGACCCACTAAGTGCGGACACACAGAAGAGGAGGTGGCAAGCAGCGGAGGTGCCGCACGGCGGAGTTGCGCGTGGAGGCCCTACGGTCGGCGGGGATGCCTCCGCGGCGTGCTGTGGAGGTGAAGGGTGGAAGACTTGGCTGTTGAAGGTGCCGCACGACGTGACCGTGCTTGACGGGCTGGAAGGCGGAGGAGCGGCGTCGCCTTCCCATGGCCTGGTGGTTGGGCGGCGGTGGTGGGGAACTGCTGCTGCATTTTATTATTATTATTATTTTTATATTTTTTTTACTGTAATATTTTTTTATTTTAGTTTTTTAAATTTTTATATATTTTTAAATAGGAAATAAGTATGTATACAAAAGGAGAAAAAATGGTAGATGAGGGTGTGGGAATAATGAAAATGATGGTGATGGTGGAAAGATGTAACGGTGGTGGTGTGATAAAAAAATTTGCAAAATAAAAAATTTGACAAAATGCGAAGAAAAATACCTATGATGGCGACGGTCGCCTATGATGTGCTCACAAGAGCACGATCTTCGCTCGAATCTCCGGTGAGCGATGAGCTCGAGCAGTGCATGGAGGCAGCTGCGATGTTGGTCAAGAGGCCAACGGATCTCACCGGAGAGTGGGCTGTCATCGATCGACCGCGGTCGCGTCACTATCACCGATTCAACTCTGGGAATTATGCTCTCCTCACATAAAGATAGATCAAAGGCAAAAATTAGGAGAATGGGGTGTATATAAATAGAAAAAATGAGAAGTTATTAAAGTGGTGGGAGGTTAATAATATAATAGGGTTGAATTAGAAGTTAGAAAATTGGTGGAATGATGGAGTTGAATGGTGGTTATTATAGAGAATAAAAAATATAATAAAATAAATAAAAGTCGCCTACTTTAAATGAGAGAATAAAATAAAGAAGAAAATAAAATGGAATAATTACAAACGTAGGTCCATAAAAACACTACATACATGGTTTTTTTACTTTTCTGATTTGATTTTTTGTATTTTCTATAAAAGATATTTACAAACTAAAAATAAAATAAAATAGTAGAAATAAAATGAAACATAAAAGAGTTTTTTTTTGCAATTTTTTAGTAATTAAGAAGAGTAAAAAATGAAGAAAGAAAGATATGTACAATATATACAAAGTACATCTAGGTCCCAAAACCCAAATTTTGCAAACAAGCTCCGATTTTAATGAAATTACTTTCATTAGATAGATAATTTTCTAACTTAAACTTTAAAAGTGAGTTTGGTGAATTTGGATTCATACGCAGCGGGAATTTGGCCGGGAAGTTGGACTTTACGGCCTCTTATCTTTGGGATCTTGGAGCATTTAGTTGAGGTGAAATTTATTTTATATTTTTATATTTTTATATACATTTTTATGAATAAGTCAGAAAAAGAATTAGCTAAAAAGGAGTTGAAATGAATTTATTAAAAATACATGAAATGTTAGGCTATTTACAGGTGAAAAACTCCTTTAATTTTGTAGCTTTTTATTGTTAATTTATTTTGTACAATCTAATATACAATAATTAGTGTGTTTTATTTACAAGAGTCATTTTATTAATTTATTGATTTTATGGATATTTATTTGGAATTTTACTCTGAGATTTTGCTAAGATCAAGATATTGAGATGATGAATCGCGGATTCATCATCCCCTATACTTAAACTTTGCTAGTCCTCGAGCAAATAAAGAATGAATAAGTTGGAATAACCCTTGACTGTGCATGTGAATACAAGACTTGATCTATTCAAGAACTCTCGGTTTTAGAGATCTAAAATTCTAAGCTGAACCAAGCTCTAGTCAAAAGGAATCCGATTTCCCTAATCACCAAACTCTCTCTGTATACATATACAGTAGGGATATGATTTGAGTGTGGACTGCAGTTACAAGAGTAGAGTCGCAACGTCACCTAAAGTTCCAGTCCAAGAGACTCTCCTAAGAACCTAATCCTTTATACATCTATTCCATTTACAAATTTACAAAAAGAGTCCACAAAATAAGCCACAATACATCTATTCCATTATTTAAATCTTTAGGAACATGACCAACCATCAATCTCCACACCAGGGAGGGAGGATACCCATCCAACAAGAGGGACACGAAGTTCCATAAGACACATGTAAGGTTAGAAAATCACAAATAAAGGGGGAGGGGACCACACATATATGTTGTTCGTGCATTCAATGCTCTATCCCCGTTCTAAGTAGTTTCCATGCATCATCATGATCATGGAAATCCTCTAATCCAAAATAAACCCTTGCTTAGGTATAACCCATAAATAAAATCTTGAAATAGAAGAGGCATGAGAGATGATCTTATATCTATAGTGGTAGATCTATGTAGAGGATGGTGAGGATCTCCAAAAATGGCAGTGATTCGCCACCTCCGTGACGCTCTGATGGAGTTACAAGGAGCTTGGGAGGTGGGATATCATAGGTGGTGGCTAGGATTTGCAAATGAGAGGAGAGAACATTCCAAGGGATCCTTTGTATCCCTAAACTCATATTTGGGCGGATCTCTTAAGTGGATCATGCTAAAATCCCATATAACCACTTAAGAGTTGACCCCTCTTTACTAAAATGATCATATCTCATTCAGCAGATGTCCGATTTGGAAAATTTCAGATGCGTTGGAATCCTATCAATGATACACATCCAATAAGATATCTTATTCTACAATCAGACCGAAATTGAAGTTTTCATAAATTTTAAATGGACTGTACCTATTTGATCATCATCAACTTGACCAAGTTGTGGTATTGAAACCTGGGGTTTCACATCTTAACAATCTTAAAACAAGTCTCTTCCTCGAGACTTCAAGGAGTAGTAAGAGTTGCAGTCACTCTTGATTCATACCATTTGTCATATCCATCTACGCCATCATATCTAATATCCATTATAATGTAGAGATATTATTGGTATATGACACATCTATTACGATCGGCAAAAGGCTATCTACAGACCTTAAGGTTTCACATTTGAAAAGAAAAAACCTCTAAAATGCATCTTTCTTAGCTCGAAGGAGAAAACAATATTAAAAAATGCTTCTGATTTCTTATAGAGATGCAACCACATCTACACTCTACTTATCACAAGAGTGATAACAATCTTAATAGAATCTTTGTCATCACGGTCGATGATAACAATATTAAAAGGTTATAGCTAGCACCTTCGATAATAACAACCTTAAAATATTCCCTTATTACTCAAGAAGGTGCTTCCATATCCAATTTCTGCTTATCACAAGAGTGACAACAATCTTGATAGGATCTTTTTATCGTGATCAGTGATAAAAACTTTAAAATTATTATAGTCATCACTCAGTTATAAGAATATCAAAAAAATAAGTTATCACCTTCGATTATAACAACAAAAGAAATGGTGTTATCGTAGTCAATGATAATAATCTTAAAAAGAATCAAGCCATCTCTTTCAGTTCTTAAGCTTGTCTTACAAATTAGTGTAGACTACCTAATACGAGTCTCTATATCACATCACTAAGGTTTGACACTTATCAACCTTTGGACTCATTTTGATTATCATAATTTTAAAAAACCAAGACATTAGCATTGTCACAATTATAACCATCAGAATTATATAATCCACATGTCGTTATTTCTTATAGACATACTCTATACTATTAAGCAATCCAAAAAGAACAACATTCATGTCCATATAGACAAAACACATTATGTAACAAGAGTTTTCATTTATAAAGCTAAGAACATTTACTAGTCTTTAAAAATTCATTACATTAGCCATATACCTAGAGTATAATTGTGTTCCTTTTTCATCAACATGTGGATACTCTCATAAAGTGCTCTAACAATAACATTATTGGCTCACTGGGGGCATTCGGCTTGACTATAGCCCCTCTGGAGATAAGTATAACATCTTCGAGGCCTGGTACTTCCTCTTGGTACTTTAGTAGCAGAAGTTGTTGTAATCTCATTTATTGGTTCCATAAGTAGAGAATCCTGACCAGTGGTTGGACAAGACACCATATTTTCTTGTTCGTCTTTGTCAATTTCATGTAAATATATCTTTTTTTATGTCTTGTCGTCATGTAAGTCTTCCATGCGGGATATGACTTCTACCATCTCACGGATAGTGGATGGTCGACAAGAAGAGAGTCTATGCTGAATATCAGGCGAAGTCCACACCAAAACTTTAGGATTCGTTCGTCCTCACACATTTCAAGCATGAGTGAATTGCATGCTAAGTCATCAAATTTGATATGATATTCTCTACCTGACTTCGATCTTTGTTTCACCTCATCCAAAATTTTCCTTTTTCTCCTAACCTAGAAATCAGGAAGAAATTGTTCTCAAAATGAATCCAAAAAATTGTTCCAAGATAAGGGATGGGGTGAATGCCGACATAAAGTGGTTCACCATTATTTGGCATGGACGGTCAAAGAGTATTCAACAAATGGCACCGAATAGTCTTCAGGTGCTTGAATAATCTTGAGAACTTTCTCAATCTTTTCCCACCAGGGATCAATTTCCTCAGGAGTAATATCCCCTGCAAACTCTGGTACTTAACCTTTGCAAAAACAAGCAAATATTTTCTGATTTTTCTGAAACATATCCTCAGTAGATGGAGGGGGAAATGGAACTCTAGTACTACACTCGCTCCGAAGGTTACGGATAGATTCTTCAAATCCATCAAGTTTTTGCTCTACAGTATGTAGTCTCCTGTCCATACTTTGAAGCATGTTCATCATCGTTGGCAATTGCCTAGTAGTCTCAGCATCAGAATGCGACATGATTCTGCATGAATTACTTACACTCATCATATTTTAGAAATCTAGTGTTTCACACATTAGGACTCTTATTAGGGAACCATTATTGTAGGAACATATATTAGAGTCTATAAACTCTAATAAATTCCAACCATTCTGAATACCATTAATAATCATAACATATAAATGATGGCTAATGGAGTATCCTTGCTATGATACCATCTGTGTCATCCCATCCCACGGGAGGAGCGTCAGACCTAACTTCCTAGGATCCGGATACTTAGCAACAACCACATTCATACATCATGATTAATATTCAGAATGTAAAGCAGGAAAAGTATAATCATAAAATGCTCCAACGACATTTACATATTCATGATTCCCAAAAATTTTACAAATTTACAAAAGATTCCACAAAATAATCCACAATACATCTATTCCATTTTATTAAATATTTAGGAACATGAACAACCATCAATCTCCAAACTGGGGGGGGGGGGTTGCCCATCCAGCAAGAGGGGCACGAAGGTCCATAGGACACATGTAAGGCGAGAAAATCACAATTAAAGGGGGAGGGGACCATACCTTTATGTTGTTCGTGCATTCAACGTCATATCTCCGTTCTAAGTAGTTTCCATGTATCATCCTGATCATGAAAATCCTCTAATCCAAAATAAACCCTTGCTTAGGTCTAACCCATAAATAAAATCTTGAAATAGAAGAGGCATGAGAGATGATCTTACATTTCTAGTGGTAGATCGTGTAGATGATGGCGAGGGAAAACTCCTCTCCAAAAATTGTGGTGATTCGCCACCTCCGCGATGCTCTGATAGAGTTACATGGAGCTTGGGAGGTAGGAGATCATAGGTGGTGGCTATGGTTTGTAAACGAGAGGAGAGAACATCTCAAGGGATCCTTTATATCCCTAAACTCATATTTGGGCGGATCTCTTAAGTGGATCATGCTAAAATCCCGTATAACCACTTAAGAGTTAATTCCTTTATATTAAAATGATCATATCTCATTCATCCGATGTATGATTTGCAAAATTTTAGATGCATTGGAATCCTAACGACGATACACATCCAATAAGCCATCCTATTCTACAATCATATCAAAATTGAATTTTCCATAAATTCTAAATGGGCTGCAACTATATGATCATCATCAACTTGACCAAGTTGTGATACTGAAACCTGGGATTTTAGTCAAATGTCGAACAATCTTCCACTAGCCCTCATAACCATTCAGGTACAATTTTTAAGCCCATACTCATTGCATGCTGGTCAAAAACCCTTTGATATAAAGGTTTTGTAAGGGGATCGACAACATTATCGATAGAGGCCATCTTAATGATGATGATGTCACAAGGCTTTTGTATCTTCTAAATAACGTGGTATTTCCTTTCCACGTATTTGATCTTTGATGCCATCTGAGTTCATTTTCCTGAGTTATGGCTCCCATGTTATTGTAGAGCAACGGGATAAAAGTATTCGAGGAAATTACACCAAGTTCCAAGATGAACTTGTGCAACCACATTGCCTTTTTTGCAACATCCGATGCAACAATGTACTCAGCTTCTGTCATAGAATTAGTCGTGGTGTCCTGCTTCTTGCTTCTACATCTCACAACACAACCATTATACAAGAATACGAACTGAAGGATATGGAATAATCCTCAAGCGCATCACGAAAGTGTGAGCGTTGTATTGAATACGACGAGGAACGATTAGTCGCACTAATTGTTCTATGCAGCGGAATTTAATTTTTTCCATGCAACGAAACCACATGATCCAAGAACACTTCTCGAATCGTTTCGTCTAAACCACAAACAAGTAATAGGATTACCTCTTGAAGCGTGGTTGCGATCGAGTCTCTAAACGAAGAGACCTCCTGTCTCAAGTCTGATCTGACAAAGGAGATGCTTGCAAGAGCGGGGATGAATCGCGTGCTTCTCGCAATCCATGTGGATGATCCAAGCGGCGGATCTCCTAATCTCGACACACAAGATCCGATGTCTTCTGCACGAGCAAGGCACATCAAAGGAGACGAAGATCCACGAACAAATGATCGGGCAGCATAACGACGACGCTGCGGTGATGGAGACTCCCTCTAGGGCATCCATGGTGGACGACCATATGAGAGGGAGAGATAGAGTAGGCGTGTAGAGAGAGGAAGAGAAAGAGAGACTTATGTTCTCATTGTGTGTAAAGAAGAGAAAAGGGGTGCCTCTCTATTTATAATATTTTGGGATCCATGGATCTCAATCCATGGGCAATACAAATCCAATGGCTCACATTGATTTGTGTTTCTTTTAATGGCTAAGATTTATGTTGGTAAAATCCAACAACAATTAATTTAATTTAGATTAAATCTATATTGATAAATCAATATAAATCAATCCCAGATTAAATCAAGCAATCATGGAGATTATTGGAATGAAGATTGCCTCCTTCCATAATATGGGATTTGGTGGTAATCTCATGTAATCTCATGATATCTCATGAGATTACATTATTACATGGAAATCTACAAGATTTACAACAACACTTGTTGTAAATTATTTATCAAAAATAATTCATAATTATTTTGTGAATATTGCAAACTTGCCATTAGAAAATTGTGAATCACATTCACAACCCAAAATAAAACGTGAATTACATTTTCAATTAATTGTCCAATGTGAATCCAATTCACATCAACATTTAATTAGCAAATGTAAATTATAAATTGCTCTCTCTTATATATTATAAATCACATTTATAATATATATGATTAATATGGATAATGCTATCCACATTATTCATATCTATGATAATTAAATCGCATTTAATCATCTTGTATCTCTATTCTCATGTGCCCAAATAATGTGAATCACATTCGCATTATTTACATCTTTGATAATCAATTCACATTTAATTATCTTAGATAACTCTCTTTATAATATGAATCAAATTCATATTATTCATGACAATTAAATCATATTTAATTATCCATTTTCCTAATACTTGGATACATATATCAACAATGAAATTATCCTGAACTCTTTCAAGGATAATGCACTTTCTCCACGGATACTTGGAGATAAGGACAAGGCGATTGTATTGTTCCACGTATAGTAACTTGGATATTGAGATTATATGTCAAATCTAGATCTCGGGCCTCCCATAGATGCTTGATTAAATAAAGACCGTAAATCTAATCTTCTCGTTGCATCTGAATCACATTCAGATCAATGTCCAACATTTGGATCAAGATCAGATTACTTCTCTACAGAGAGGAGTCACTAAAATCCAGTCCCGTTTCATCACTCCCTAGTAATGGAAGCGTCATGGTTATACAACCGTTTATGATCACATCACCCTCGGGTATTCCTAATACATGTACATCCTGCATACTGGAAGGCCCAGAATAAACCCGAAGTATAAGATCAATTTTGCACTGTCTACTTCAGAGTTTTATCATTAAGTTTCTCATTCGATCATTGGGAGTTGGTATAGATCATATACTTTCCAAAAGCATATATCATACCTAGGTGTTGATCATATACTTTCCAAAAGCATATATCAAACCTACAAATTCAGTCAAGCTTCCAAAGCGAGACGACCGCGCACAGAATTTGATTTTCCCAATATCTCATGAGTGAGCTCATGTCTTTCGGTTCAATAATGAACCTGTATGATCCCTTTGAGAGATTGTATTACTCATATGCCCTTATATGCATACCAGCACATCGATGTATAGACCTTGGTTAGGTAATCATCCTATTGGTCTGCCATATTTACCTACTCAGACATATAGTAACACATCTGTCTCCGGTCAGAGGATGCGTGCCTATATCATGATAGCATACGACATAGGACTTTGGTTATTTCGATCTCATTAAGTCAACTCTTTGACCTAACTTATCTAACACCTCCGAATCTCTATTCCTATGCAGAGGACCTGCAACAAGAGGTCGATAGATATCAGCTTAAATGAGAAAGGATTGCCATCTCCTACTCAGGCTGGAGATCATCTTTTAACAATCATTTGACGGTGCTTGATGAGTCCTCAATCTAACTCTTTAGATATTCATCCAAGCACTAGCCTCTATGATTCAATAATTGAATCAACAACTGTATGATCATCAAGATGGCCATGGTACATAACCCTAATTGTACTAAGGGACCTATTATGCAAATTATTTATTCTTCATTTCAGATCAGGGAATGATATTCGTAATAACATTTATTGCCTTGCCGTGGGCTCGCATGTTCAACAATCTCCCACTAGCCCAAAGAGCCATTAATGGGCTAATCATTTAAACCCACACTCATGTGACAATCATAGGCTATATAGAAAATAGCTAGGTAAGCTGATCAGTCACTCTATTCCCAAGAGACTACGCCAAGTCCTTTTACGGCACTTGTATATCCCTAGTAACAGTTCTCACATCCAATGCGAATGTTGCATCTTATACAACCAATACTCAATCTTGTTATAGTGTCCTTGACACTATAGCTCGATAATTATTATAACCAGTATGTCCATAATCCTTATCAGAATACCTTTATTCATAGAGATCTCTATCTCCTAAGGTATCAACACTTAAGACCCTTATAGATCACTATATACAAGTTCTCAAACTTTTGAAGATAAGACTTTGAGATCACTATCTCTAAGTTTCATTATCTTTGAAGATATTATTATTACTGCAATCAAGTGTTTTATCTCCATAGTAGGATTAGTAACAGTTTACTACTCCCACTACATGGTAGACATATGGCTTTTGTACACATCTAGCATATATTCGGATTCTCGAAACTGATGCATAAGGGCAAGCAGTTTTAGTATTCACATCCTCAACTCTTTGAGGTGCTATTCCTTTAGATAGGTCAGTACCATATCTTGAGGGAAAGAATTATTTCTTGGAAATTTCCATGGATATGTCCAAGGTATA
Organism: Ottelia alismoides; assembly: GCA_037367405.1. Lineage (NCBI taxonomy): Eukaryota > Viridiplantae > Streptophyta > Magnoliopsida > Alismatales > Hydrocharitaceae > Ottelia > Ottelia alismoides. The sequence continues at coordinate 1,701,201 of JAZKJV010001570.1, forward strand.
CCATTAATGTGATGGTCCCAATACCCTCTTTTCTTTGCTTCTGAATAACTTCAGAACTAAGATCTAAGAGGTATCCTTGAGATCATACCTCGAGGTTTGAAACAACCAGATTATAAAACACTTATTATCATCATCCTTAGATCATTCTAAATGATTAGTATATCTACATTTAGCACGATGAACACAATGGCACTCCCACTAAGCTTAATCATAACATTTATGATTTCATCAAATCCAATATTCCAACTACAAGAAGCTTATTTGAGTGTAGCTATGGTTAGCAATATTCTAATGGGTTAAAGCAAGGTCACTGGAGAGCAAGTCTCATCGCAAGCGAAGTCTTCTCTTCAGTGTGCAACTCATGGCCACGAATCGTGCTTTGAAGGTCTCTACCTTTTCATCAGTTTTCCTCTTTCTCTTGAAGATCCATTTACACCTTAATGGGTCTTATCCATATAGGTGGATTCTCGAGGGTCTATATACAACACTTGTATATGAAGTCTACTTTAGACTTTATTGCTAACATTTATCTTTCCATGTCATGATCTTTAGAAGCTTCATCATATGAAGTTAGATCATTGTCAGATTCAACTGAGACATGGAATCCAACTTCAAACTTGTTTGAAGAGGTATTAGAGTTTCATCTTTAATTGTCCTTTTAGTTTCCGATTCCAGGAGCCTCATTATCATCTCAATATTAAATGAGTTCCTTTACTTCATGTTCATCTTGATTCTCAAGAGAGTCATCCTATAAGAATCATATTCTCAAAGATGAGATCTTTTAAGAATCTAAACGTCATAAAGTAGGTATCCAATATCATCCTTTATTTTCCTAATGAAGTAGCACTCTCCAGTGCCAGATTCCATATTACTTGCATGGAACCTTATTAAACATATATATTGTAGTCTCTACTACATATATACCTTGGAAACTAATAGATAATTATGCTAATATTCATCATTGATCATATCATGTCACACATGATCCAATTGTATCTTCCTACAACTCTTATTGAGTTTAGATTTATATGGAGGAGTGAGATAAAAATAATATTCATATCTCTATAAGGTATTCCATGAATTCATCTAATAGGTACAAGCTACCTAGGTTAGATCAAATTCATTTCATCTTCCTTCAGACTTTGGTTCAAAATCAAAATTGTGAACACTTTGAACATTTCAAAGCTTTCTAAGGTGAAGGAAAGAAATCTCACATATCAAATAATCATCAATAGACATCACATATCCATAATGTTTATTCTGATATAGATGATTCACATACATCAATATGTATGAGATTTTGAATACCTTGACATCTTACACCATTCCAAGGAAGGGTGTATTGGACATTTCTACTTTTGAATACAATATTCACAAGTATGTAAGATTTGAACCTTTAGACAATCTAAAGTTCCATCTCTTATCAGTCTATTGATCACATCAACAGACAAATGTCCAAAACATGATGCTAGATCATTATCAAATGATCTTCATCCTCCTATTATTCTTTAATGGTTTAATTCTCAGTATTAGAAATCTTAATGAACCATTCATTAATTTTCTAATTTAGTAGAGTCCACAATTTTAGATTACTATCTGAAGTATCTCCATCATAACTCTTTATGATAGGTCTATTACATAATTCATGTTTATTTCCAATATTTAGAAATAACAATGAGTGTATTCTAATGTTTAGGTCATAGAGACATTCTCTAAGACTAAGGGCTCTCTCATTGAAATTAACAAGTCCATCTATCCAATAGATATTGTTGCAACAATTTCATCAATATCCATGTGGATGACTATTAAACCTTAAAATCAAATTTTATAGTCTTCTAATACATATGCAACTAATTGCAAGAGTTATTAGAAGAATGGGATACATTTATTAGACTTTGATCTTATCAAATAAGGAAGTCAATTTCAGTGATTAAATGTAGATTATCCCGATGCACCATCTAAGTCCTTCTCTAAGGATTCTAGATAGACTTGATAGTCATACTATCAATACATTGGCTTATTGTAGTATTGGCATTCATCCAACTATTTGGATGTCATATGGAAGTTACAGAAGTACAGTCAACTCTTTGACTTTCCTTCTCACTTGGGTCCAACCCATGCTTCCACTGTGCTTCCTTTATCTATAAGCAACCATTGCTCAAAAAGAAAGGATCTCTTATGTCGAAATCAAAAATTTCAATATAAGAGTATTTCAACATTTATACATGCTTCATTCAATTCATACAATATGAAGCTTCATGAATGACTAGAGAATAGATAGTAGAATGATGACACACATCGTATCTACATCCATCTAAATTCTCAAAACATTGGTTCATGTAGGTATTCAAACAATTTGAATACAACATCTCTTATAGAGCCACCATTCTGCATAATGCAGAGAACCATGTCATTCATGATTAAATGTCGAGAGCACATATGCATGCCAAAATATCTTCTTAGATTTTATAAGGATTATTTGATAATTACGATCATCATCGACATATCACTTCCAAAGTACATTCGATGAGAGATCAAGACTGTAGAGACATACAAACCCTAGGGTAGAAGTCCTATTGTCTATTTAATTGTAACTCCTCATTATTATGAGGAAACTTGCACATTGCAACCACATACAATATGTGTCCAACTGCAAGTACAATATCTAGATCATGGATCCAATCCATGATATTTTACTGATTATTATTGAGTATATTATTGAGTGGGTTTAATGAATGATTATCTAAAATAAGAAAATTTTGCATAAATATATATAAATATAAATATATATATATATATACATTTTACTTTGATTTAGGAATTTATATCAAAGTTTTATTGCCTTGTCAACATTGAAAGTTCATTCCCTTAATCACTTTCAATGTAAGAGATATACTTACCATTATATCTCAAGCAAGATATATGATCTCCTTCCTTATCTTTGTTACATCCAAATATATGAGAATATGCAACTCCGATAAAAAGAAGCAGGAACATATTCCGCCTTACAAGTCCAACTTGCATTCCCAATTCGGTCTTTAATACCCGGACCCACCACCCCTAAGGTGATGTTGACTCGTCGTTATTTGAACCAATCGTCAACATGATTAGTACTCGCTATGCGCAATCCAATATCACCCCAATAATATGAGGATCTGATATTGGGGTCACTACGTATACAACCTTACTCTTTCGAGAAGCAAAGAGCCCGATCCAGATGCGCTTGCATACAGGAGCTGTCACTTCAGACATGTGTCTCCTACATACAATCCCCGGCGACGAAACTCATCGCCTTGACGGGAGACCATGGATGTCACTTATGTGATCCTCCACCTCATATTCAAATTTAATAAATTATTATGAATCATATTCATATAATTAATTCTTCCAAGGGAAATACACATCTATTCATAATGGAGTGTTTTAATTGGATATAATTAACTTAATCACATTAAATTAATTTTCAATCCATTTCAATCAACAAATTTGATTGTTTTTACTTGAATACATATATGGTATTATCTCAAAATACGTATTAATTCGAATTTTAATAAGAGGAAAGGGACGCTGCTCGTGTGAGCAGGCAGCTTCGCTGCTGCTTCCATCCCGTCCGTCGGTTTCAACTATGCTCTGCCGTTGGATAGAGATTGAGAGGAAAATGCCCATCCATGTAGGAGTCGACCCCCACAACCTCCCCCCTTCCCCTTCCCCCTCCGTGCCCTAACCCCATCCTCGTTCCTACCTGTGACGTGCTCTACCTACTACCCGGCGTACCCTCCTCCTCTAGCCGCACCCTCGTCCTCCGCTCCCCGTCGATTATCTCCCTCGCGCGACTCCTCCTCCGACGAGGCATGTGCCTTCTCCCCGTGCGGCAACACCCTGCACGCATACCCTCCTCCGGTGGCACTCTCCTTCTGCACTCCGCATGCTCTATCTCGACTTAAGTCACCGTACAAGGTCACCTAGTCGTCGGTGAGGAGCATGAACTTTGTAGCTCGCACAAGTTGCTGCCACAGGCGACATTTTTGGAGGTGGAGGATTTACCAGAGTTGAAGATTTTGACGGAGATATTTTGTTGCAGAGTAGAAATTCGTGTGTATATGGAGTGGTTTGATTGAATAGGTGAAAATGTATCAACGAATTCTAAGTTGCACATTTGCATTAGGAAAATGTTTAGAGGTTTATAGTGCGTGGGTTCCCTTCACCACATATTCTTTCTACGTTTGGTCCAGCACTAGAAGTTACAATCGGTGTTCTTTGGATGAAAATGTATGGATATGTGTAAAAATGATTAGAAGGTGAACTATAATGCAAAACATTTTTCATTTAACTCAATTATGCTTTGTTGTTATTTGTATTTATACAATGGTTTCTTTGAATCGGACAGTTGCGGGATCATATAGCACATGATTAGATGCAGAGATTTGATGCTGGAGTTGTTCAAGATGATTCATCTCTCCGTGTAGCTTGGACATTTTGACTGCAGTGTTAACTAGATTATATAAAGAATTTATCTTCCAAGTGTACACTATGTTAATTTTTTTCAGAACAAGCGTTGCTTATACATTTACGACTCCTAAATTCCAACATATCAAAGAAGTATATCAAAACTTGTTATCGTCACTCCATTATGAATGCTTGAAGCTTCTTGTTATGGATGACTAATATTTGAACTGTGGAACTGTGTGAAATGGGCTTGTCTAAAAGTTGATAGAGCAAAAAATATTGCTGTAGGACTATAGAATATGCATGAATTGGGAACAAATATGGGACTATGGAAGTGGAAATAAAGATGGGGTTGTAGAACTGTGAACTGGGAATTCAAACTAACAAATTTTAGTAGATGTGATTTACTCTTAACTGATCTGAACACAATTCAACAACCCAAGTACATGTCAACAAAGAACTATCAGAAACACAATCGAATAGATAACAAATCCATGCTTTTAATCTAAATCAGAACGATCCAAAAGCTAATTGCTATTGATTTTATTCATAAATTTCCAGCTGAGTGAGTGCAACAACCAAATGCAAAAGAAAGATTAATCTTAGATATTTGTATGATATTTGAGTTCGAAATGTTTTTTACCCTAGCATATCTAATGAATCAATGTCTACTTCTATTTGCCAGTCAATATATTGTTGTAGGCTTAAGTCTTAAGGTACTTCCTAATCAAATACACTCAATATCACGGTTAGTCATACACGCACTTGACATGATTCGAAATAAAAACAATTCTCATTTGAATAAAAGTATATCATTCTCCAATTTTTAAGCAACCTTCCATCCTAACAGGAAAACTTTACAACATAAAGATTGTAGCAGTGCCTTTAATTCATCACAAGTTTAAAGATAATATTTCATTACCTGTAAACTCTAACTGATGCATATTTGATAAAATGGAGATTTGATGCCATTTTCTGACAGTTCCTGTCACACTTTTGGGCATCACCAAAAAATTTATAAACACAAGAGGAGCGTGAACTTGCACACCTCAAGATGCAAGTTGCACCTTAGAAGCCATACAACATACATCATAAATCTCCAACTTGTACTCGAACGTGAAGTCTTTGGCACAATGGGATTGAATTTTTGAGATTGCAAGTATAGTTCTATTAAATCCATTCAAAGAACATGACAAATGTTTTCATTACTATGTTTCTTCAAGCATTCATAGGACATACATGACCAACAAATTACCAGATTGCAACAAAGAGTGCTTGATTTACAACATAAACAAACAACCTAAACTATCAAGTGATCGAATCATCAAATGGATAACATCCCTTGCTTCTTTCACTGTCTTCAATTTATCTTCAAACTATGTTGCCTATAATTTAACAAATCGGTGTAGAAATCATCTTATCTCAACTTTAGGACTACTTTAAAGAGCTCAGGAGGGAGTTCGTTCACAGTACAAAAGTGCCTTGTGAGCTCGTCATATGTGATTCGCCTAACCGACTTGTTGACAAAGATGTAGAAGAGGAAAAGCTGGCACTCCCTACTCATGAGGATATCATTGGAAAATTTTTACTTCACAATCATTATGGAGGATCGCCTTGTGCATGGTGTTGACTTCAAGCCTCAAGAGGAAAAGAGACGATTTCGAATAGCCAAAGTCACAAATCTCTAGTTGCATTGCTTCTGTATGTTGGTTAGGAGAGTGTTCACCATCTTCGAATCAAGGTTGCAAAATTCCATCGAGCCATATTACCTGAAATAAACCTAATCAGAAGTAAGTTGTTAGATTACCAAAAAATTTTAATATATACATCTCATGGTACAAACTTTTAAAATAAGATTAACTACTGTCAAAATCGAATTATGACCCAATGGGCATCAAGTGGCATATTTCTTAATTTAAAAAGTGCTAATATCTATGGACTCCTATGATTGGAATGATACACGTCCCCAGTTTGAATTGTGTTACTCTGATTTTTTATCCATGAGGAGTATTTTAGATGGTTTATGACAAAGAAAACTAGAGTTTGTATATAGTCGAAGTTTCTAATAATATTGATACTATGAAATTATTTTATCTTATGGCTTGAAGATATGGGAGTTCCTATTACTAGTTAGTAAACTGACAAAGAATAAAACAAGTCAATATAAATGTACTGAAAATTTATATGCAAACTCGTGAATCGATTAGAATTAAAGCACCCATTTCACATGATAAGTTTAAAATTTTTATGTGAAAATAATCCGACTTTGATCAAAAGTAGTTCATTTCAATATGCAGGCATTCATTTATTAATACCAGCATCAAAATCAACTCTTCTGGCAGAAATAAATATCGAAAGCCAACAATCAGATGCTAAATGCCTTTCAAAGAAAAAATCATATGCTTGGCAGAACAATAAATAATCATTGCAAATTTCACATGAATCAATTTTACCTAAATATCGAAAGCCAGCAATCAGATGCCTAAATGCCGCACGGGGAGAAGGCACATGCCTCGTCGGAGGAGAACGTGCGCAGGGGAGATAATCAACGGGAAGCGGAGTATGAGGGTGCGGCTGGAGGAGGAGGGTATGTCTGGTAGCAGGTAGGGTATGCCGCAGGTAGGAGCGAGGATGTGGGTTAGGGCACGGGGAGGGGGGAGGTTGTGGGGGCCGACTCCTAGTTGGATGGGCATTTTCCTCGCATCTCCATCCAACGGTAGAGCATCATTGAAACCGACGGACGGGATGGAGGCAGCAGCGAAGTTGCCTGCTCACAGGAGCAGCGTCCCTTTCCTCTTTTAATAATTAGAAAAATACATATCGATTTCTCCGGCATTATCCAGTCCCTACCCACTGTCATGGCCAATACCGATGGAAGTGGGACGGACCGCAACCGGTGCGACCCGCTACCCCAATGCTTCTCGACTAGACATCATATCCACCATCAGGAAATGATAATGCCAAATAGATCAATGTGTACTTTGAGATGATCATCGGTTCTTCAACCGAAATTATACCATATAGTAATAATCAAAATATTTTTGATTATAAGGAAATTTGCTAGACAAATTCCTAATCTTATTCAAGCAAGTTGTTTGTTGATTGTGTTTCCAATTATTATCTAGATCAAATCTAATCAATTTATTGGTTGAGGACAAGTCAATTAAGGAAATAATCATCTTTAAATATTTCCCAAATATTTTCCATAATTATTTCATGAAATTAACAATTAATTTCACTAATTGACAATCACATAGTTCTTGATTAGGAATGTAATTTCAGCAGTGACCCCTACTTACTAAAATTGACACATCTCAATCAATTTAAATCCAAATTAGACAAAATCAGTTTCAAAAGATTGCTAATTTGATTTAGGACAGAACTTAAGTGATATTTCACGCATTTATAGGCAGATCAAAACAGTAATTAACTCATTAATCATGTTAAGATTCGCAGTTCCCGCAACAGTGAATACATGTTCATTAAAACAACCATATCTCGAGCAAACGGAATCCAAATTACATAAACTCAGATCCTATAGTTTCCTTATTTAATGGAAAACAAAATCTGAGTTTTATTTTCGTGTTCAAACAATTTAAACATGGTCGAAAATAATCAGTAAACAGAGATGCGAAAATGAAATGCGATAAAACTTTCGCAAACCCTAACGAACCCAAGCTGTCCTAGGTTTATGGATCGTATCCGAAACCTCTGACCTAAGGCTCTGATGGAATAATCCTCATGCACATCACGGAAGCGTGAGCGTCGTATCAAATACGACGAGGAACGACTAGTCGCACTAGTTGTTCTATGCAGCGGAATTTAATTTTTTTTCATGCAACTAAACCACATGATGCAATAACACTTCTCGAATCGTTTCATCTAAACCACAAATAAGTAATAGGATTACCTCTTTAAGCGTGGTTGCGATCGAGTCTCTAAACGAAGATACCTCCTGTCTCAAGTCCGATCCGACAAAGGAGATGCTTGCGAGCGCGCAGATGAATCGCGTGCTTCTCGCAATCCATGTTGATGATCCAAGCGGTGGGTCTCCTGAGCTTGACACACGAGATCCGACATCTTCTTCACGAGCGAGGCACACCGAAGGAGACGGAGATCCACGAACAAATGATCGGGCAACATAACGACATCGCTGCGGTGATGGAGACTCCCTCTAGGGCATCCATGGTGGACATCCATATGAGAGGGAGAGAGAGAGAGTAGGCATGTAGAGAGAGGAAAAGAAAGAGAGACTTATGTTCTCATTATGTGTAAAGAAGAGCAAAGGGGTGCCTCTCCTTTTATAATATTTTGGGATCCATGGATCTCAATCCATGGGCAACATAAATCTAATAGCTCACATTGATTTGTGTTTCTTTTAGTGGCTAAAATTTGTGTTGGTAAAAACCAATAACAATTATTTTAATTTAGATTAAATCTATATTGATAAATCAATATAAATCAATCCCAAATTAATTCAAGCAATCATGGAGATTATTGGAATGAATATTGCCTCCTTCCAAAACATGGGATTTGGTGGCAATCTCATGTAATCTCATGATGTCACATGAAATTACATTATTACATGGAAATCTCCAAGATTTACAACAACACTTGTTGTAAATTATTCAAAAAAAACAATTCATAATTATTTTATGAATATTGCAATCTTGCAGTTGGAAAATTGTGAATCACATTCACAACCCAAAATAAAATGTGAATTACATTTTCAATTAATTGTCTAATGTGAATCCAATTCACATCAACATTTAATTAACAAATGTAAATTACAAATTGCTCTCTCTTATATATTATAAATCACATTTATAATATATATGATTAATATTGATAGTGCTATCCACATTATTCATATCCATGATAATTAAATCACATTTAATCATCTTGGATCTCTATTCTCATTTGCCCAAATAATGTGAATCACATTCACATTATTTACATCTTTGATAATCAAATCACATTTAATTATCTTAGATAACTCTCTTTATAATATGAATCAAATTCATATTATTCATGACAATTAAATTATATTTAATTGTCCATTTTCTTAATACTTGGATACATATATCAACAATGAAATTATCCTAAACTCTTTCAAGGATAATGCACTTCCTCCGCGGATACTTGGAGATAAGGACAGGGTGATTGTATTGTTCCACGTATAGTGACTTGGATATTGAGATTATATCTCAAATCTAGATCTTGGGCCTCCCATAGATGCTTGATTAAATAAAGGCCGTAAATCTAATCTTCTCATTGCATCTGAATCACATTTAGATCAATGTCCAACATTTGGATCAAGATTAGATTACTTCTCTACTGAGAGGAGTCACTAAAATCCAGACCCGTTTCATCACTCCCTAGGAATGGAAGCGTCATGGTTATACAACCGTTTATGATCACATCACCCTCGGGTATTCCTAATACATGTACATCCTGCATACTGGAAGGCCCAGAATAAACCCGAAGTATAAGATCAATTTTGCACTGTCTACTTCAGAGTTTTATCATTAAGTTTCTCATTCGATCATTGGGAGTTGGTATAGATCATATACTTTCCAAAAGCATATATCATACCTAGGTGTTGATCATATACTTTCCAAAAGCATATATCAAACCTACAAATTCAGTCAAGCTTCCAAAGCGAGACGACCGCGCACAGAATTTGATTTTCCCAATATCTCATGAGTGAGCTCATGTCTTTCGGTTCAATAATGAACCTGTATGATCCCTTTGAGAGATTGTATTACTCATATGCCCTTATATGCATACCAGCACATCGGTGTATAGACCTTGGTTAGGTAATCATCCTATTGGTCTGCCATATTTACATACTCAGACATATAGTAACACTTCTGTCTCCGATCAGAGGATGCGTGCCTATATCATGACAGCATACGACATAGGACTTTGGTTATCTCGATCTTGTTAAGTCAACTCTTTGACCTAACTTATCTAACACCTCCGAATCTCTATTCCTATGCAGAGGACCTGCATCAAGAGGTCGGTTAGATATCAGCCTAAATGAGAAAGGATTGCCATCTCCTACTCAGGATGGAGATCATCTCTTAACAATCATTTGACGGTGCTTGATGAGTCCTCAATCTAACTCTTTAGATATTCATCCAAGCACCAGCCTCTATGATTCAATAATTGAATCAACAGCTGTATGATCATCAAGATGGCCATGGTACATAATCCTAATTGTACTAAGGGACCTATTATGCAAATTATTTATTCTTCATTTCAGATCAGGTAATGATATTCGCAATAACATTTATTGCATAATGGCTTGCCGTGGGCTCGCATGTCCAACTTGAACTCCGAAGTTGACTTTCGATCATCAATGTCAGATTGGAAGTCTGAGTCTATGTATCCTAAGACTAGGAGATCACTATCAAGATGTTATCATGTGTCCTTCTTATATACTTGAAGATGGTCTTCACATCATTTGCGTGTTGTTCTGAATAGCGGGATTGGTCCAAATGCATGGTAGATATCCAACCTAGGCTTCCCATAGCTGATGCATAAGGGCATCTAGCCATGGAATTTTTTTCTTCAACACTTTGAGGAGACATCCCTTTAGATAGGTGTATACCGCATCTTAAGGGAAGGATGCCTTTCTTGGAATTTTCCATATTGAACGTTCAAAGATCTTCTTAATGTATCATGTTGAGGCAATCCGAAAATCCTCTTTTCTTTGTTTCTGAACAATTTCAAATCCAAGATATAAGAGGCTTCTCTAAGATCTTTCATCTCAAAGGTATGAGACATCCATACCTTAACACTAGTCACCATCCATGTTTCATTCCCAATGATAAGGATGACAACTATATAAAGCGTGATGCATACAATGACACTTCCACTAAGCTTCTTGTACACATATGGTTCATCAGGATTCTGGATGAGGCCATAACTCTTTATGGTTCCATCATATCTAATGTTTCAGCTACGAGAAGCTTGTTTGAGACCATAGATGGATTTCCTCAGCTTGCACACTTTGTCTTCCTCAACTATGAAGCCGTTTGGCTGATCCATACAAACACACACACACACACATTCCTCGAGGTATTCATCGAGGAATGCTGTCTTGATGTCCATCTGCCAGATGTCGTAGCCAAGATGTGCAACTACAACTAGTAGTGCTCTGATGTGTCTAAGCATGGCCACAAGAGAGAACGTATCATCATAGTCGATTCCTTCTCTGTGTGTGTCTACAAATCATGAATTAAAGGTCTCTACCTTCCCATCGGGTCCCCTCTTTCTCTTGAAGATCCATTTATACACAATGGATTTTACCCCCTTAGATGGATCCTCTAGGCTCCACATACCGTTCTTGTGCATGGAGTCTATTTTAGACTTTATTGCTAGCATTCATCTATCCATGCCATTATCTGCAAGTGCTTCATCAAATGAAGTTGAATCATTATCAAATGCTTCTGACATATGGAATTCATACCTTTAAGGTGGTAAAACCACCCTCAAACTCTTTCGAAGAGGTACATGTGTTTTATCTTTAATTATATCTTCAATTTCTGGTTCATGAATCTCAATATACTTAGAAGATTTAATGAATTTTTTCGCTTCATTCTTATTTTGACATTCAATAAAGTCATCCTCTAAGAATTTACATCCCTAGAGACGAATACCTTTTGAGTCCTAGGGTCGTAAAGTTTGTATCCAATACCATCCTTTACATACCCAATGAAGTAGGACCCAAAGTTCTTAGCATGGACCAAGAAATCCCAAATCCTCAAGTTTATAACACTAGGATTGGTTCCAAACCAAAACTCATGAGGGATTTTGGGAACAACTTTGCTGGGAATCTTATTAAGGATATATATTACAATATCTACTGCATATCCCCAGAAACTAAGATGTTAATGTTCTTTACTCATAATTGATCTGATTATATCCATGATGGTTAGTAACACTGTTTGGTTGGAGAGTTCCAGGAGGAGTGAGATTGGATACAATTCCTCTCTCTTTAAGGTATTCATTGTATTCATCTAAGAGGTACTCACCACTTCGATCAGATCGAATCCATTTAGGCTTTCTATCACTTTAGTTCTCAACCATATCCATGAGTTCATTGAACTTTTCATAGGATTCCAATTTTTAACGTAATAGGAAGATAAACCCTTATCACGAATTGTCATCACTAAACGACAAATAAAGTTGATATCAATTTCGAGTTGTGAAACTGAAGGGACCACATACATCGGTATATATTAGATCAAATATACTCTCACATCGTGTACTCGTATTTTTTATGGGTGCTCTGATCATTTTTATCTTGAATACAATATTTACTAGTAGGTAAACTTTGGACCTCAAGAAAATCTAGCGGCCCATCTTTTACCGATCTATCGATCTTGTTAACAAAAAAAATGACCAAGCCTTTGATTCTAAATCATAGTTAAATGATCTCTATCCTCTCTAAATCTCTTAGGGTTTTTATTAGTGGTAGTAACATTCATGACACCTTCATCAATGCACAATTCAAAGAGTCTACCGGGAGTTAGAAAATCATCTGCAATATGTTTATCATAACGACTTATGATAAGTTTTCATAGAATATCCAATCCTAACTAACTTAGATACATATAAGAAGTTCCTTATAACATCTAGAACATAGAGACATTCTCTAAGTAATAATACTCTCTCACTAGATAATGATAGTCTGCATGTCCCGACGACGATTACTGCAATAATTGCATAAGATCCCATTTGAATGACTATCTCCCATTCCTCAATCTTTTTGGTTGTCTGAAATTAGATGCAACAAATTGTATACATGAACAAAATCGCATAATCTATGACCCAACTACCTTCTCGTCTTACCAAAAAAATGGTTTCAATCATCCAAGTATATTTTATACTTACCAGGCCATACCTTTTTCAACGGTTTCGGTAATCTGGACAGTTGCACTTCTAGTACCCAGCTTCTTGCAGTGATGACATACATCAGCTTTCTTGGATGTCATCAGTGTGGAAGCCTGATAGGATAATCTAATAGTTTGGCTCTTTTTTTTCTTCTTCTGGGCCGGACCCTTCCAAGACCCATGCTTCGGAATGTGCTTTCCATTGACCTGTGCAACCATTGCACTTCCTGTAGGATTATCTTTCTTCATGACATCCTCAATAGATTTTAATGAAGATATAAGCTCAAAGATCCTCAATAAGTTGGCTAAAGCCATGTCTGACTAAACGATCTCAACCTTTGACTATTCCGCAAGAGGTAGAATCGACAAATCTGAAGAGACTTCTGAGTCATCAAAGGAATAGGAGGATACATCAATCAAGAAACTCGGCAACACCAGGCAAAATCCTTCGTGAATGCTATCCTCTCCATATAAGAGGGCCTTGCTAAGAATTGTCGGGGTCTGTTTTCTCACGGCCCTATTGTGCCTATTACTCTACACTCTGCCTTAGAAGAAGAGCACTCTATGTTGGAAACTGAATCATGTCTCTATCATCTGGTTTGATGCATCTCAAGCTCGTCTTCTCTTCTTGGAGAGCAAAACTTCATCATCCCAATTTGGTAATCAAAATAAACACTGACGATCCTAAGGAAATGCACATTAGAATGATCTGGGACTCTCTCTCTCTCCCTCTCTCTCCAATGATTGAGGATTTCCATATCAAGGACTGTAACTCCACCATATACTCTTGTCCCTCAATTGAGATGACAATTCTTAACCTCTCCTTTTATCCTTTTTGTGGATTTGTTTGCGAACTGAAGTAAGGACCCTGAGTTCCTGAGAGGTCCTAAGTTCAACCTATTGTACAAGGCTAAGGTAGAATGTTAATGGAGGAACATATGTCCAGGAGAGTGCGTGCAAATGCAATGTCATCGATATGACTCACCATATAATGTGCACCCATGTATCTCTTCTTTCTCAGTAACTGCTTGTTCTTGATACAATATGTAGTGGCGACTACCAAGACATATGTCTTCACTTGGATGTTTGATTTCCTCCTGCTTACCCTAGTAGGTATGCATATCCCCTTAAGGTATTTCTGAAAGGCAGGATTGTTCCCACATATGTATCACATGACACATTAACCATGATGTTCTAATTACAAAATCATGCCATTTTTTGGTCATCTTTTTGAAACTTTTTGAAGACTCGCTTTCCCGTCGTAAGAGCATGGTGGAAAGGAATTGAAGCTTTTAAAGAAGATATTAAAGAAGATTCATAATCATAAACATAAACATGCTTCTTTTTATTCTTAGAATCTGAGTTCTTCATACATGAATCTTTTACACATAACTTAGAATTTGAAACACTATAATCTAATACAAGCTGGGGGATCTCTGCTTCTAGTATATCCTCCTTAACTGGTGCAAGGTCCTCCGTAGACTCTGAAGCTGAATCTCCTAACATTTGTTCTTTTGTTCTCTTGATTTTCCCTCTTCCATCTGGTGATCTCCTCTTCTACTGGTGAAGGATCAACTATTGTGTCTAACGATGCTCATCTTGTCCATCATCTAGCTCTCCTTGGGTGGAGCCTCGAAGACGTCCTCCTCCATATCTCGTGCCTAATCAGCTACGACCACTGTCCTTCCGCTCTAGAGTGACATATGGTTAACATTATCAAACGAAAAGATCTTGTGCTCTGATTGATGTGAACTAAGTAGTATACCTGATCAAAATGCTATTGTGTCTTGTTCAGGCTGTTGGGATTGGCCTGAACCTAGGTGAGAATGGAGGTAGAAAGTTGATGAGATGCTCGAGTCGTGGTACCAAGGTCCAGTTTTGGAGGGCCTACAATGTCCAATAAATCAGATCCGACAATTGTTGTATCGACCGCTCTAGCAGCGTGCGGTACCCAATCCCAATGAGTCAACAACAATCAACCCACAAAGATAAATAACCAATGCAAATATGTGAGCTAAAGTTTATTATAACTCTATAAAAATGTGTATATAGAAAAATATGTAGAGTGTCGAACCATAGAGAGCACATATATTAGAGGAATGTGGAATAGGCTACACATGATTTTTTGTGTCTTCTGATTTTTTTAATGTTTTTGTGGGTCCTAATTCACATATTTTTAATAGATTTTTTACTTTTATAAATTTTTATGTTTTATTTTTTCAAAGTTTTACTTTTTAATTTTGAAAATAAAATATATAATAATAAAAATAGTAAATATACTATATAAATAATGTATAGAGGAGAGATATTTTGGATTTTTTAACATGACAAATAATCTTAAAATTAAGGAATAAAATATTTTGGGGGTTTAAATATTTTAATTATTTTTGTTTATTTTTAGGTGATTTTTAGAATTTTTGTAGATTTTTAAATGAAGAAATGCATAAAATAAAGCAAATAGAAAATCCAGGAGATTGAAATGGGCCTAACAAATATCTATCAAGTCAGATGGTATCGTAAATCAATTCTACTAGATAATAGAAAATACAAGGAAAATCTAAGAACTTAAAACATATTATAGTGATTTTTTTGATTTTATAGAATTTTTATAAGTTTTTCTGGGTTTTATAATTTTTATAGTTTTTTATACTTTTCAAAAATATATGGTCAGAAGATGAAATATATCTAAAAAATAGTACATGATTTATTTGGTATTTTTTAAATTATTTTTTAAAATTTATAAATTTTCAAATGCTAAATAGTAGAAAATGTATTGTTCTATATTTTTATAAATAAGAAAATAATTTTAGTTGCCTTGCAAAAAATATATGTGATAAGTTATGATTCTAGACACTTAAGATAATTTTCATATATTTTTGAAATGCAAAATGATATTTTTTATGATTAAATTAACACAAAGTTAAATCAACAACATAGAGACCTAATTATAATTTCTAGGAAGTTACAGAGCATTAAATAATACATTCACAAAATTTAGGAGCATACATGCAATATTCGTAAATTAAAATAAAATATCCACATGGTAGGGATTGTAAATGTAGACAAAATAAACCACAGGACCAAATCATGCAACTGAAATAACCGAGAAATCCATGGAGTGGTCTTGTGGTCCACACAGGGAGGGACCAACAGTCGCTAAAGTGATTGCTCACGAAGACCTCGATCAAATACAACAATCAACCCACAACAAATAATAAAGCAATATAAAATAATGTGGACCAAAATTTATTAGAAACCCTACCAATAAAAGTGTATAGTGTACAAGTACGAGTATGGCGTTGAACACAAGGAATGAACTGGTGTAACAATATTATTATTTATCACTCAATAATAATGTATATATTGTATATATAGCTGCCTAATATTTACTCAATGTTTTTTTGTGGGTTTTTAAATTAATTATTTTTTGTATTTTTATGTATATTATTTTTTTTAATTTTAATTTTATACTTTTATTTTCTTTTTATATTTTTTGTTTTTTTAATTTCTTTTTTTCTTTTTAGGGATTTTTACCCGACAGACCCTATAAACTTTGCCAATTACCTCTACGACCTTTGAAACAACCTAATTCCCCCCTCAACCCCATAATCTTGCCAACTCTTACCCCATAAACCCATCGGGTAATCTGTTTGAAGCTCGTGGGGGTTCTTGGGGTAATTTATAAGGTCGATGGGGGTAATTACATTGTGTAAAAGGTCGTAGAGGTAATTTAAAAAGTTTATAGGATCTGACGGGTAAAAATCCCTTCTTTTTAATATGTAAAATAAAGGTATATATATAACTATATATGTAATAAGTATAATATAAGGTATATATATATCATATATCTAAGAAATATATAAAAAAACCAAGAAATACAAATAAGTACAGTCCTTTTTTAAAGGATTTAAAATATAATTATAGAATTTATATTAATTAATAATAATATAAATTATATATAAGTATATAATAAAATGTAGAGCATTTATTTATAATATAGTTATATATAGTCTAAAATTACAAAAGAAATTATTTTGGTGTTTTTTCCAAATATTCTCCTATTTTTGATAATTTTTATGAGTTTTTGCTAATTTTTATGTATTTTTAAGATCCAAAATATTCCAAATCAGGGATTAAATAAATAAGCTGAATTATTTTGTGTTATAAAAATATGAAATAGGTTCAAAATTTCTCAAAGCTATTTTTATTATATAGTAATATCGATATATAAAAATACAAGACATAAACATATTTTTTTTGGATTTTTTAAGAATATTTTGCAATTTTTTAGGTTTAGATAGGGTTTGCATTTTTTTATTTTCTTTTGGTTTTTTTTTGTGAATTTTGGTCTTTAGTGATAAAATACAATAATAAATAGTAGGTATTTTTTTGGAATGTTTAATAAAGGTTTTATGTTTTTTGAATTTTTAAGTCAAATAGGGAGAAAATGTGCTTTTTTATTTTTAATAAATAGAAAATGCAGATGAAGTGATAAGTAAAATATGTGGCATGAATAAGCATGTCATAAATAATTTGCATCTATTTTTGCATAATTTTTGGAGTACCAGAAGCATTTATAGAAAATAAAATGCAAAAATAAAATTCAGTCAAGCTGGCATCGACATTTATGGAATATAAATTAAAGGCAGGGGGTACATGCAAAAACACCATACTTTTCAACCAAAATTTGGTTTTTTAATACTAAGTTGCAATTACAAAAGCTACATGATGGTAAGACAGATTTTGCGAGGGTCTTGTCAATCCACTAGGCAGACAATCATCAAAGCGACCGTTCACGAAACTCATAAAACCAACAATTAGCTCACAATATGTATTAGCAGTGATAAAAATTATGTGGAGTTAAAATTTGTTATAACTCTACAAAAGATGTATATAGGGGCAAGTAGTGTAGAGGTCGAACACAGGGAGCGAATGGGGAATGGTGCAATAAATGCAAAAATATGTCCTTGTTGTCTATGTATATTTGTGGATTTTAGATTTTATGTACTCTTTAATTTTTGTTTTTTAATTTTATTTGTTTTTAATTGTATATTTTTAATTTTCTTTTTATAGTTTCTGATTTATAATTTTCTTTCTCTTCTAATTAAGATATATAAAATATATAAGCATATATAAGGCTATATATACAATATAGGCTAATATATATAAGAAACTAAAATGACATAAAAATACAGAATTAAATATTTTTAGGTTTTAAATATTTTTTACTATTTTTGTGTTTTAAAGCATTTTTGCTAGTTTTTATGGATTTTTAAAGTAAAAAATATCCCAAATCATGGATTTAATAAGTAGGCCTAGTTGAAATAGAAATTAAATAACAAATAATATCCAAAAGTTTCAAATCAATTTAAATAAATAAATATTAATATAAAGAAAGTTATGAAATAGAAAATGGTATTTTTTGAGTTCTTAGGATTTTTTTAGATTTTTATAAAGGATTTTGGGCCTTTTTAATTTTTACGTATTTTCTTTTTCTATTATTAGTGCTTTTTTATCTGAAGGCATTAAAATACTGAAATAAATAGAATATATTTTTTTGGGAATTTTTTAAAACATTTTTATTTTTTGGTATTTTATATTACAAGCAAGGACTTTATGTGCTTTTTTTATTTTTATTAAATAGGAAAAATGCCTAAGTTTAAATATAAAAATATGGCATGAAAGTGTGTGCAATCAGGTGCTTAATCCTATTTTTGGGTAATTTTTGGAGCACGAACACTATATTTAATAAATAGAACAAATGCACAAAAATCAATGAATTGACAGGGGCATAACTGTAATAAAAAATGTCTAGGGCCTATCTGCGAAATTTCCAAAAATATTTCAATTGGAATTAAAATTATATGGAACAAAATGAAATACAGAAAACCACCAAGGCCCAAGTGCAAAAATGTCACCTCACGTGGGATGGCATGTAAGGTGATGTGGACCGAACTCAACTGCAAATATAGAAACTATGGGGGTCTTCTTACAAATTTTAATGAAAAGTAATAAAGGAAAATGAAAGTTTAAATACTGAATATTAAATACAAAATTTTGCTGGGTGAATAATACAAAATACCCAACTAAGGGGCACGATCCAATGGCTCCGCGTGCCTCACTTGGCCACGTGTTGTTCTCTGGTGCAACGATGACGGTTCAGCCTCAGACGGTCTGGATTAGTCACGTGGTTATAATCAACGATCAAGGCGAGTGAAGATTGGACGGCGGCTGGATGATCGAACGTCGGGAAGAGGCTCAGGAAGAACATGCCAAGAACACCAATGGCGAGTTTCGATCCGCTCTCTTAAGCTCCTTCGGCCGTCTGGGAAGCTTAGGCGATGGGAAAAATGGAGCAGGGGCTCCTCCGCTTCAGATGGATGCTTCAGAAGGTACATCAGATCCCACTGAAGTCGAACATGCTCGAAGGAGGAGGGCACCAGGTACCTGCTCTGCTCAAAATCGACCCCCGAGGGGTCTTTAGCCTCCAGGACCTGCAATAAAGGTTCTCACAGCAAAAATAGGGGCATGCGGGTTGTGTTGGGTGGAATGGAGATGTGGCAAAGCGTGGTGGCAATGGCTTCAGTGAGGTGAGGAGGAGGAGCACCGGGATCCTGCTCCACTGTAGAGCATGTTGAATGGAGTGGGGGTTTCGTAGCAGAAGCAAAAGGAAACGAGGTGAAGTGGTTGGCGGTCGGAAAAAAGGCAGAGTATGGTGGAAATGTTCACCAGAGCTAACCTCCGACGAACTACGATTTGGATTTTTAAATCTAAAATAAATGATTAAACTATAAACTAAAAGTACTGAATTAAACCTAGAACTAAAACTAATCTAAAAAGCAGAGAAAGGATACCTCACTCGACCGGAGTCAAGGAAGCGATCCTCACGACAATGGTGGTCATCAGAGATGGTGAAAGTCGCCCTAGGTTGGTCCTCGATCAATTAAACTGCTGTGCGAGGAGGCTATCACCCTCCTTGAGCCCTTGAGCACAAAACGGAGGAGAGAACACGATAAAAAGGAGATTCAAATTTCAAAGCACGAAGAGGGTGGCTTATGTACTGGGATGGCTAAATGGGGGGGGGGACGAGGGAGCGTGAGCGTTTTAGTGATCCATTCCTTGAGACAGTGAATGAGCTTGAGAGAGCGTTCATCGTGGAGAAAAACTGCATAAGAAATCAACCCAAAAGAATGCATAGATCCTTTAAGACATGACCAAACCTAGGTGTCTCAGACCTAGGACCTCGGTCAGAGAGTTGACCAAGGTAAATTGGAAGTAAGCCCTGGTTGGTCCATGTGGACAAACCAGAAAAAACCAGATTCAAAATTATTTGTAAATTTGAAAATAAATTACAAATGATTTTTCTAAATTTAAGTTATAAAATAAAAAATGTTTATTATTTTATCTAGTATTTTGACATGATTTTTATTTATTTTTTGAGGTTATTAATTACAAGTTACTTTTTGAGTGTATATATAGAGATATAGTCATCTATGTTTTAAGTATTTTATTTTATATTTTTGATTTTAATATTTTATTTTCTTTTTTTATAAAATCATATCTTATTTTATATACATACATATATTTTTATTATATTTTTCTGATGTATTTTGTACACTTAAATAAGGGTATTAATTATATAGTTATAAGTATAGGTATTCCATCTATGTATTTTGAATACACGTTTTATTTTAATTTTTTATTTATGATTTTAATGTGTTTTAAATATGTACATATAATAGTAAATAATATTAGCAAAATTATAAAGATATAAAATATAAAATACTAAATAATTAATAAAAATGAATATTTTATATAGGTAAACTATACAATAAGGGTCCAAAATCTAACTTTCACACCTTAACTCCAAAAAATGTGAAACCACCTTCATTAAATAGATTTGCTCATAGATAATCTATGGAAAAGGATTAGGTACGTCAGTCTATATATAGTCCTTTTTTTCAATGCGATAAAGTGACATAGTGTCTAAATTATATATAAGTAAATGTGATTTTGTTACATTTTGAATCTTTTTGGAGATATGGGTCTGGGATTTTGGGATTTTGGCTTTTTTTAGAGTTTAAAAGGAACATAATATATTATTTTTATATAAAATCAATTTTATATATTTTATATATTAATATATACAACTTTCATGTACAAAGTTTCTTTATTTGAGGCATAAAAAGTGGAAAATAAAATAGGTCCCAAAAGTGGATTATTGGAGAATGAATAAAAGGGAATTAATGGTGATTTTTGGCCCTTATCCCCCTTGCTTTATTCCTTGTCTACTCAGTCATCAAGATGCCTAGGGCTCGGGGTTTAGGGTCATCAAATACCTGTGTCATTTTATTCCTTTTCTTTTCTTTATTCTATAATTTTGACATTAAAAACAATATTTTATACATAATAAATGGAACAAATAATGAATGTTAATTTGTACAAAATAATGCTATATACATGCATTAGATAGGGTTTTTAAGGCTAAAATGATAGAATAAAGGTGATGAAATGGAGACTCATCATCCCTCTATACTTGCATTTACTAGTCCCAAGAAACACTTATATATTAAGTATAGAAAATAAAATAAAATAAAGAAAAGAAAAAGAAAGAAAGTGGATAATTTAATTTTCAAACTTGTCTTCAAAAAATCAAAGTTTGAGCTCGGGTCAGACTTTGGTGTGAGAATGTGTGTGGAACTTGGTCGGAAACCAGATTTAAAACACAATAGCCTTCGAGAGTCACAGAACTCGGTTCAAACCACCTCAATAGCCACGTTAGATTTAGTCTACATCATACGCAAACCCTTATGACTATAAAGCTGACTTGCACAGTGTAAGTGATAGTGGTTCTTCTCAACTAAAATGACAAAAGAACTGACTTCTCTAGCATGACAACTCAATGATTCCCCAATCCAATAACTCTTTCCTCAAGGAGTGGGGTCTTCCCTTCTAAGTTCAAGTATATCTGACTCAAGAGGAGGGGGTGAATAGAAGAATGGACAATAGCCAATGTAGCTACCTATCTAGAGATGCATGACTAGTGTAGTCAAGTCATCCAGCAGCAGGCCCACACGATATGACTTTGAAGCTCAAGATTGCTTATTGACTATACAAATATGTACACTATGGCAGACATTTTATTTTCAATCAGGCCTGTCCACTTTTTTGGAGTTTTTGCTTTTTTTTGAATTCTATATACAACAACATTTACATGAGGAGTTTTTCCTTTTGAGCCAGAAGACTATCCCTCTTTGAAGCATTATTGCAACCCACACTCTCTTGTCTTTTGACGTTGATTCCACTAGATGGGTTGGGGCACACTTCCCTCCCTAGACGAGTACGAATGTTTCCGCTCATGTACGTCTCATACCGATAAATTCAGCCCCCTCATCACTACAACAGAGTTGAGCCAAGTGAAAGGTGCAAATGTCCAAGTTAGGTCATGACCAACAAGAGTTATGCGTGCTCTCAAAAAGTTCTAGCTAGCCCAGAGTCTCAAAGAATTAAGTCCCAATAGACCTGAAGTACCTCAACTATAGTTCCCATAAGGTTCCAATGAAATTAGGTGCATTAATGTCCAACCAAGCTCCAATCTTCGACTTTACACAGACTAGTTCAATCATCAAACTCAATACGAAAAATGTGAATGCTATGCATATGCTATGTACATTGCAATGGGAATATTTTTGTGATGCAATTTTCAAAGTTTTGAACTTTTTATGGATTTTTCAAAAAGATTTTGCAAATGTTTTTGGAATTTTTCAAAACAAAAGATTTTAGAAAATAAAACTAGGTATTTTATTTACATGGGGATGCATCTTATATCTACAAGAGTTGGGGTCTTTAAGAATTTACACAAGGGATATGTTATTATTTTTATAGACACACACACACACATACATTTGTTTAGAAGTTTTTATTTATTTGGGTGATTTATATATTCCTTAAATTTATTTGAAAATGATTTTACAAACAATTTTGAAAACTATAGTCCAAAATAGTTTTTACAAATAATTTTTACAAACATTTACAAACATTTGAAACTCATTTAGGAAAGGTTTTTCAAATAGAATATATTGATTTTTCAAAATATTTTTGCAACCAATTTCAAAACCATTTGCAAATAGTTTTTCAAAACATTTTTAATTCATACAATGAAAAGAAATATTTACAAACAAAATATTTTTACAAAGGTTGAAAATATTTTACCAAATGGTTTTCAAATGATTTTTCAAAAAGATTTTCAATCTATTTTTCAAATATTTTACAAAAAACACTTTTGCCTTATTTATTAATTAATATATACAAAAAATTGAGGTATAATAAACATCTTTTTATTAATTGATTTAATGAATTATATATGTATTTATGGTGTTTTGTACAGTATTTTTAGCCATACTATAGAAAATACGAAAGTACGAGTTATGGATTAAAGTATATACACAATATATATGACCCCCTATACTTAGCTTGAGCTATGTCCTCATAGATTAGAGAGAAAAGAGAAGACATAACTTGTACTGAGTATAGAAACACCTAAAGAATAATGAATAAGGAATGATTGAAAGAAGGAAAGACTAAATGAATGAGAAGTCTACCGTCCGCCTATACTAAGTATAAACTAATCCTAAGTATAACAGACTATACACAAGGCGGGAAGGGTCAAGGGTCGAAATCAACTAATCACAACTCGGTCTATCTCCCCCTATACTTAGGGTAAGATTGTTGGAAATGCGAGCCCACGGCGAGCCATTATGAAATAAATGTTATTGCAATTCACTCCTTAATCTGAAATAAAGAATACATAATTTGCATAATAGGTCCCTTAGTACAATTAGGGTTATGTACCATGGCCATCTTAATGATCATACAGCTGTTGATTCAATTATTGAACCATAGAGGCTGGTGCTTAGATGAATATCTAATGAGTTAGATTGAGGACTCATCAAGCACCGTCAAATGATTATTAAGAGATGATCTCCAGCCTGAGTAGGAGATGGCAATCCTATCTCATTTAGGTTGATATCTGACCGACCTCTTGATGCAGGTCCTCTGCATAGGAATAGAGATTCGGAGGTGTCGGATGAGTTAGGTCAAAGAGTTGACTTAACGAGATCGAGATAACCAAAGTCCTATATCGTATGCTGTCACGATACAGGCACACATCCTCTGACCAGAGACAGATGTGTTACTATATGTCTAAGTATGTACATTTGGCAGACCAATAGGTTGATGGCCTAATCAAGGTCTATACACCGGCGCGCTGGTGTGCATATAAGGGCATATGAGTAATACGATCTCTCAAAGGGATCATACAGGTTCACTACTGAACCGGAAGACATGAGCTCACTCATGAGATATTGGGAAGAATCAAATTCCGTGCGCACGGTCGTCTCGCTTTGGAAGCTTGACTGAATTTGTTGGTTTGATATATACTTTTGGAAAGTATATGATCAAGACCTAGGTATGATATATGCTTTTGGAAAGTATATGATCGATACCGACTCCCAATGATCGAATGAGAAACTTACTGATAAAACCCTGAAGTAGACAATATAAAGTTGATCTAATACTTCGGGTTTAAATCTGAGTCTTCCAGTATGCAGGATGTACAGGTATTAGGAATACCTAAGGGTGATGTGATCATAAACGATTGTATAACCATGACGCTTCCATTCCTAGGGAGTGATGAAACGGGTCTGGATTTTAGTGACTCCTCTCAGTAGAGAAGAAATCTCATCTTAGTCCAAATGTTGGACATTGATCTGAATGTGATTCAGATTCAATGAGAAGATTAGATTTATGGTCTTGATTTAATCAAGCATCTATGGGAGGCCCGAGATCTGGTTTTGAGATATGATCTCAATATCCATGTCACTATACGTGGAACAATACAATCGCCCTGTCCTTATCTCCAAGTATTCGCGGAGAAAGCACATTATCCTTGAAAGAGTTCATGGATAATTCTATTGTTGATATATGTATCCGAGCATTGAGAAAATGGATAATTAAATGTGATTTAATTATCATGAATAATATGAATTTGATTCATATTATAAGGAGAGTTATATTAGATAATTAAATATGATTTGATTATCAAAGATGTAAATAATATGAATGTGATTCATATTATTTGAGCACATGAGAATAAGTTATCCAATATAATTAAATGTGATTTAATTATTATGGATAAGAATAATGTGGATAGTAATATCCAGTTATTCATAATATATTATAAATGTGATTTATAATGTATTAGAGAGAGTTAAATATATTTTATATTAGTAGATTAATTATTAATGTGTATTGGATACACATTGTCTAATTAATTGAAAATGTAAATTACATTTTGTTTTGGGTTGTGAATATGATTCACAATATTCCAATGTCAAGATTGCAATATTCCCAAATTTAATTGAGAATTATTTTGGTGAATAAAAATCCCAACAAATAGTTGTTGGAAAATAAGTAGAGAGAAAATCAAGGAGATATGCAATCTCATGGGAATCCATGAGATTGCCCTCCAAAGACGAAGGTGTATCTCCCTTATTTTCTCTCTCTCTCTATTTGTGTGGTTTAATTTGGTATTATATTTATTTGATTTATCAAATATATTTAATCAAAATTAAATCACAACTTGTTGGCTTTTACCAACAACAATCTTGACCATTGGATTGTCATAAATCAATCTCATCCATTGATTTTATATGACACATGGATTGAGATCCATGGATCCCAAAACCCTATAAATAGAGAGGCATTCTTGACTCTCTCTTTACACATAATGCTTGAGAAGCATCTCTCTCTCCCTCTCTTTTTCTCTTTAGAGGTCAGCCCTCTCTCTCCCTCTCATGGCCGTCTACCATGGATGCCATGGAGAGGTTCTCCATCGCCGCGGCATCGTCGTTATGCTGCCCGTTCTTCCGCTCGTGGATCTCCGTCTCCTTCGGTGCGCCTCGCTCGTGAAGAAGAAGTCGGATCTTGTGTGTCGAGATCAGGAGATCCGCCGCTTGGATCATCAACTTGGACTGCGAGAAGCAAGCGGTTCATCCCCGCGCTCGCAAGCGTCTCCTCCGTCGGATCGGACTTGAGACAGGAGGTCTCTTCGTTTAGAGACTCGATCGCAACCACGCTTCAAGAGGTAATCCTATTACTTGTTTGTGGTTTAGACGAAACGATCCGAGAAGTGTTCTTGGATCATGTGGTTTCGTCGTGAGAAAATTTTTTAAATTCCGCTGCATCGAGCAACTAGTCCGACTAGTCGCTCCTCGTCGTATTCGATACGACGCTCACGCTTCCGTGATGCGCTTGAGGATCTAACCATATCCTTCAAGTGGTATCATAGCCAGGTTGATGGTTTCGAATATGATTCGCTAACCGAGGACGACTTGGGTTCGTTAAGGTCGCGAAAGTTTTTATCGCATTTGATTTCGCAGATCTGTTTAGTGTAATTTTTCGGCCATGTTTAAATTGTTTAAACACGAAAATAGCACTTGAATTTTGTTCCCCATTAAATAAGGAAACCATAGGATCTGAGTTTGCGTAAATCGGATTTCGTATGCTCTAGATATGGTAGTTTTAATGAACATGTATGCACTGTTGCGGGAACTGTGAATCTGAACGTGATTAAAGTGTTAATTACTGTTTAGACTTGCCTCGAAATGCGTGAAACATCACTTAGGTTCTGTCCTAAATCAAATTAGCAAACTTTAGAAATTGACTTTGCTTAATTTGGATTTAATATGATTGAGATATGCCAATTTTAGTAAGTAGGGGTCACTGCTGAAATTGCTTTCCTAATCTAGAACCAAGTGATTGTCAATTAGTGAAATTAATTGTTAATTTCGTGAAATAATCTTGAAAAATATTTGTGAAATATTGAAACATGATTATTTGCCTAATTGACTTGGCCCCAACCAATTAGTTGATTAGATTTGATCTAAACCTTAATTGGAATTACAATCATCAAACTTCTTGCTTGAATAGGACTTGGGAATTTGCCTAGCAAATTTCCTTAAAATCAAAATTGTTTTGATTACTATATGGTATAATTTCGGTTGAAGAACCGATGATCATCTCAAGTACAAAATAATCAATTTGGCATTATCCTTTCCCGAGGTGGATATGGTGTCTAGTCGGGGATCACTGGTCAGCGGGTTGCAACGTATGTGGTCCGCCCCACTCCCGTCGGTACTGGCCATGACAGCGGGTAGGGCCGGGATAATGTCCGAGGGATTATGATGTATTTTTCTAATTATTAAAATTCGAATTAATACGTACTTTGAGAATAATATCATATATGTATATTCAAGCATAAAATTAAGTTTGATTGATTAAATTGGATTGATAATTAATTTAATATGATTAAGTTAATTATATCCAATTGAGAATACTCTAATATGATTAGAGTCAATAATTCCCTTGGAAGAATTAATTATATGAATGTGATTCATAGAAATTAATTTAATTTGAATAAGATATGGAGGATCACATAAGTGACATCCATGGTCTCCCGTCAAGGCGAAGAGTTTCGTCGCCAGATATTATATGTAGGAGACGCCTGTCCGAAGTGACAGCTCCTGCATATGATCCATTTGGATCGGGCTCGTCGCTTCTCGAAAGAGTAAGGACGTATGCGTAGTGACCCCAATATCGGGTCCTCATATTATTGGGGCGATATTGGATTGCGCATAGCGAGTTGTATTCCTGTTGATGGTTGGTTCAATTAATGACAGGTCAACATCACCTTAGGGGTGGTGGGCCCGGGTATTAAAGACCGAATTGGGAGATGCAAGTTGGACTTGCAAGGCGGAATGTGTTCCCGCTTCTTTTTATCCGAGTTGTAGGTTCTCATATTATTGGGATGCAACAAAGATAAGGAAGGAGATCCCAGATCTTGCTTGAGATATAATGGTAAGTATATCTCTTACATTGAAAGTGATTAAGGGAATGAACTTTCATTGTTGACATGGCAAGACAACTTTGATATAAAAATTCCTAAATCAAAGTATAATATGTATATATATAAATATATACACTCATGCAAATTTTTTATTTCAGATAATCCTTCATTAAACCCACTCAATTCTATACTCAATAATAACCAGTAAAATATCGTGGATTGGACCCTATAATCCAGATATTGTACTTGCAATTGGACACACAATGTATGTGGTTGCAATGTGCAAGTTTCCTCATAACAATGAGAAGTGATAATTAAATAGACAATAGGACTAAAACCCTAAGGTTTGTATGTCTCTATAAGTCTTGATCTTATCGAATGTATTTTTGAAGTGACATGTCGATGATGATCGTAATTATCAAATTAATCCTTATAAAATTAATAAAGATATTCTGGCATACATATGTGCTCTTGACATTTAATCATGAATGCCATGGTTCTCTACATCATGTAGAATGGTAGCTCTATAGAGATAATGTATTCAAATTGTTTGAGTACCTACCTGAACCTATGTTTTAAGAGTTTAGATGGATGTAGATGATGAGTGTCATCATTCTACTGTCTATACTCTAGTCATTCATGAAGCTTCATAATATTCATATGAATTGGGCGAAGCATGTATAAATGTTAAAATACTCTTATATTAAATTCTTTTGAATTTAACATAAGAGATCCTTAGTCTTGAGTAATGGTTGCTTATAGATAAAGGGAGCGCAGTGGAAGCATGGGTTGGACCCAAGTAAGAAATATAGTCAAAAGGTTGACTGTATTTCTGTAACTTCCATATGACATTCAAAGAGTTGGATGAATGCCAATACTGCAATAAGTTGATGTGTTGGTAGTATGACTATCAAATCTATCTAGAATCCTTAGAGAAGGAATCAGATAGTGCATCAGATTAATCTACATATAATCATTGATATTTACTTACTTATTTGATAAGATAAGGTCTAAGAATTGTATCTCAATTTTCTAATGACACTTGCAATTGGTTGCATATGTATTAGATATTTGATCTTAAGGTTTATTGGTCATCCATGTTGAAAGTGATGCAAGTGTTGCAACAATTTCCATGAGATCAATAGACTTCATATTTTCAGTGGGAGCCCTTAGTCTTAGAGAATGTCTCTATAACCTAGATATTGGAATACACTCATTGTTTATTTCTAATTGTTGTATATAAACATAAATTCTGTAATAAATCTATCATAAAGAGTTATGATGGAGATATTTCAGATAGTAATCTAAAATCTAGTGGACTCTATTAAATTAGAAAATTAATGAATGGTTCATTAAGTTTTTTAATACTGAGAATTAAAAAGATCAATAGGAGGATAAAGATCATTTGATAATGATCTGACATCAAATTTTGGACATATGTCTGTTGATGAGATCAATGGACTAGTAAGACATGAAACTTTAGATTGTCTAAAGCATCAAATCTCACATACTTGTGAATATTGTATTCAAAGTAAAAATGTTCAATACACCCTTCCTTGGGAAAGGTGTAAGGTGTCAAGGTATTAAGGATCTCATGCATATTGATGTATGCAAATCATCTATATCATAATAAACATTATGGATATGTGATATCTGTTAATGATTATGTATGATATGATATTTCTTCTCTTCACCTAAGAAACCTTTGAAATTTTCAAAGATTTCGCAATTTTGGTGTAGAACCAAAGTTTGAAGGAAGATGAAATGAATTTGATCTAACCAAGGTAGCCTGTACCTATTAGATGAATTCAAGAAATACCTTATGGAGATATGAATATCATTCCTATCTCAATCCTCCTAATGAACCTTAACTCAAAGGAGTTGTAGGGAGACACAATTGATCATGTGTGACATGATTTAATCAATGATTAATCCTAGCATAATTATCTCTTAAGTTTCCAAGATATATATGTAGTAGAGACTGCATTATATACTTAATAAGGTTCCATGTGATTAAGTTGGAATCTAGCACTAGAGAGTGCTACTTCATTAGGAAAATAAAGGATGGTATTGGATACCTACTTTATGACCTTGAGATTCTTAAAGGATCTCATCTCTGAGAATGTGATTCTTAGATGATGACTCTCTTAAGAATCAAGATAAAATGAAGTAAAGGAACTCATTTAATCTTGAAAAGATAATGAGGCTCCTGAAATCGGAAACAAAAGAATAATTGAAGATGAAACACTAATACTTCTTCAAATAAGTTTGAGGATGTATTCCATGTGAAAATGATTGGACTTCATGTGATGAAACTCCTAAGGATCATGACATGGATAGATGGATGTTAGCAATAAAAGTCTAATGTAGACTTCATATACAAGTGTTGTATATGAACCCTCGAGGATCCACCTATATGGGTAAGACCCATTAAGGTCTAAATGGATCTTCAATAGAAAGAGGGAACCTGATGAGAAGGTAGAGACCTTCAAAGCACGGTTCGTAGCCATGAGCTACACATCGAAGAGAAGACATCGCTTGCGATAAGACTTGCTCTCCAGTGACCTTGCTTTAACCCATCAGAATATTGCTAACTATAGCTGCACAACTTGACTATGGCATCTTCATGAGGTGAGTCAAGATTGCATTCCTCTATGAATACCTCTCTGAGGATATTCATATGAAGTAGCCCCAGGGCTTCATGGTTGAGGAAAGCAAGGTGTGCTAGCTGAAGAACTCCATCTTTGGACTCCAATAAGCTTCCTGTAGTTGGAACATAAGATTTGATGAAATTATAAATGTTGTGATTTCAGATAAAATCTTGATGAACCATGCGAAGCTTAGTGGGAGTGCCATTGTGTTCATCGTGCTAAATGTAGATATTATTCTAATCATTTGGAATGATATAAGAATAAATAATAAGTGTTTTATAATTTG
Source organism: Ottelia alismoides (assembly GCA_037367405.1). Lineage (NCBI taxonomy): Eukaryota > Viridiplantae > Streptophyta > Magnoliopsida > Alismatales > Hydrocharitaceae > Ottelia > Ottelia alismoides. The sequence continues at coordinate 1,732,392 of JAZKJV010001570.1, forward strand.
GTTGTTCCATACCTTGAGATACGATCTCAAGGATACCTCTTAGATCTTAATTCTGAAGTCGTTCAGAAGCAAAAAGAAGAGGGTATTGGGACCGTCACATTAGTAATACACCTTGAACTTATTCCAATTTTGAAAAATTCCAAGAAAGGCTTCCTTCCCTTAAGATGTGGTAGTGACCTTTCTAAAGGGATAGCACCTCAAAGAGTTGAGGAAGTGAATGCTAGAACTGCTTGCACTTGTGCATCAGTTATGAGAAGCTCGGTATATGCTAGATGTGTACAAGAACCAGATGTCTGCCATGCAGTGGGAGTAGTAAACTGTTACTAATCCTACTATGGAGATAAAACACTTGATTGCAGTAATAACAATATCTTCAAAGATGATGAATCTTAGAGATAGTGATCTCAAAGTCTTGTCTTCAAAGGTTTAAGACCTTGTAGATAGTGATCTATAAGGGTCTTGACTGTAGATACCTTAGGAGATAGAGATCTCCAGGAATGAAGGTATTCTAATAAGGATTATGGGAATACTGGTTATGATAATTAATAAGATGTAGTGTCAAGGACACTATAACCAACAAAATTGAGTATCGGTTGCATGAGATGCAACATTAGCATTGGACGCGAGCACTGTTACTAGGAGATATGCAAGTGCCGTAAAAGGACTTGGCGTAGTCTCTTGGGAACAGAGTGACTAATCAGCTTACCTAGCTATTTTCTAAATAGCCAATGACTGTCACATGAGTGTGGGTTTAAATGATTAGCCCATTAATGGCTCTTTGGGCTAGTGGGAGATTGTTGGAAATGCGAGCCCACGGCGAGCCATTATGCAATAAATGTTATTGCAATTCACTCCTTAATCTGAAATAAAGAATACATAATTTGCATAATAGGTCCCTTAGTACAATTAGGGTTATGTACCATGGCCATCTTAATGATCATACAGCTGTTGATTCAATTATTGAACCATAGAGGCTGGTGCTTAGATGAATATCTAATGAGTTAGATTGAGGACTCATCAAGCACCGTCAAATGATTATTAAGAGATGATCTCCAGCCTGAGTAGGAGATGGCAATCCTATCTCATTTAGGTTGATATCTGACCGACCTCTTGATGCAGGTCCTCTGCATAGGAATAGAGATTCGGAGGTGTCGGATGAGTTAGGTCAAAGAGTTGACTTAATGAGATCGAGATAACCAAAGTCCTATATCGTATGCTGTCACGATACAGGCACACATCCTCTGACCAGAGACAGATGTGTTACTATATGTCTAAGTATGTACATTTGGCAGACCAATAGGTTGATGGCCTAATCAAGGTCTATACACCGGCGCGCTGGTGTGCATATAAGGGCATATGAGTAATACGATCTCTCAAAGGGATCATACAGGTTCACTACTAAACCGGAAGACATGAGCTCACTCATGAGATATTGGGAAGAATCAAATTCCGTGCGCACGGTCGTCTCGCTTTGGAAGCTTGACTGAATTTGTTGGTTTGATATATACTTTTGGAAAGTATATGATCAAGACCTAGGTATGATATATGCTTTTGGAAAGTATATGATCGATACCGACTCCCAATGATCGAATGAGAAACTTACTGATAAAACCCTGAAGTAGACAGTATAAAGTTGATCTAATACTTCGGGTTTAAATCTGAGTCTTCCAGTATGCAGGATGTACAGGTATTAGGAATACCTAAGGGTGATGTGATCATAAACGATTGTATAACCATGACGCTTCCATTCCTAGGGAGTGATGAAACAGGTCTGGATTTTAGTGACTCCTCTCAGTAGAGAAGAAATCTCATCTTAGTCCAAATGTTGGACATTGATCTGAATGTGATTCAGATTCAATGAGAAGATTAGATTTATGGTCTTGATTTAATCAAGCATCTATGGGAGGCCCGAGATCTGGTTTTGAGATATGATCTCAATATCCATGTCACTATACGTGGAACAATACAATCGCCATGTCCTTATCTCCAAGTATTCGCGGAGAAAGCGCATTATCCTTGAAAGAGTTCATGGATAATTCTATTGTTGATATATGTATCCGAGCATTGAGAAAATGGATAATTAAATGTGATTTAATTATCATGAATAATATGAATTTGATTCATATTATAAGGAGAGTTATCTTAGATAATTAAATATGATTTGATTATCAAAGATGTAAATAATATGAATGTGATTCATATTATTTGAGCACATGAGAATAAGTTATCCAATATAATTAAATGTGATTTAATTAATATGGATAAGAATAATGTGGATAGTAATATCCAGTTATTCATAATATATTATAAATGTGATTTATAATGTATTAAAGAGAGTTAAATATATTTTATATTAGTAGATTAATTATTAATGTGTATTGGATACACATTGTCTAATTAATTGAAAATGTAAATTACATTTTGTTTTGGGTTGTGAATATGATTCACAATATTCCAATGTCAAGATTGCAATATTCGCAAATTTAATTGAGAATTATTTTGGTGAATAAAAATCCCAACAAATAGTTGTTGGAAAATAAGTAGAGAGAAAATCAAGGAGATATGAAATCTCATGGGAATCCATGAGATTGCCCTCCAAAGAGGAAGGTGTATCTCCCTTATTTTCTCTCTCTCTATTTGTGTGGTTTAATTTGGTATTATATTTATTTGATTTATCAAATATATTTAATCAAAATTAAATCACAACTTGTTGGCTTTTACCAACAACAATCTTGACCATTGGATTGTCATAAATCAATCTCATCCATTGATTTTATATGACACATGGATTGAGATCCATGGATCCCAAAACCCTATAAATAGAGAGGCATTCTTGACTCTCTCTTTACACATAATGCTTGAGAAGCATCTCTCTCTCCCTCTCTTTTTCTCTTTAGAGGTCAGCCCTCTCTCTCCCTCTCATGGCCGTCCACCATGGATGCCATGGAGAGGTTCTCCATCGCCACGGCATCGTCGTTATGCTGCCCGTTCTTCCGCTCGTGGATCTCCGTCTCCTTCGGTGCGCCTCGCTCGTGAAGAAGAAGTCAGATCTTGTGTGTCGAGATCAGGAGATCCGCCGCTTGGATCATCAACTTGGATTGCGAGAAGCACGCGGTTCATCCCCGCGCTCGCAAGCGTCTCCTCCGTCGGATCGGACTTGAGACAGGAGGTCTCTTCGTTTAGAGACTCGATCGCAACCACTCTTCAAGAGGTAATCCTATTACTTGTTTGTGGTTTAGACGAAACGATCCGAGAAGTGTTCTTGGATCATGTGGTTTCGTCGTGAGAAAATTTTTTAAATTCCGCTGCATCGAGCAACTAGTCCGACTAGTCGCTCCTCGTCGTATTCGATACGACGCTCACGCTTCCGTGATGCGCTTGAGGATCTAACCATATCCTTCAAAGATATCCCTAAGTACAGACAAGAAGAGGAGACAATGGAGGAGATCAAAGAATGAAAGAACTCGGGGTACACACCCCCTATACTTAGGACAAAGTACATCCTAAGTATAGAAGACTGTAAAAAAGGGGTGACACCTTTTCGGTAGGAACAGAAAAATGAGAACGCAAAGAAGAAAAGAAGAAAGGAAGAAAAGATAGACGAAGATAGAAGAAGGGATCGAAGAGAATGTATGCATCACTCCCCCTATACTTAGGGTAAAAGAGTCCTAAGTATAGACAACAACAAGAGGTGATGAAACAGAATGAAGAAAGAACACTCGGCTAATCCACCCCTTATACTTGGGACAAAGCATGTCCTAAGCAAGGCAACTAATAGAAATGGGGTGGATGAGCGAAACAGTGGATGGATAGAGGTAAAATGAAAGCGGATATACAAGGAGAAGGATATACAATGGATCAAGAAGGTAGAAAGTGAACCTTCTTATAAGACCACTAAGGAATGGATCTGACAAGGTGTAGGTCGATATCGGGGTCCTCAATAGAAACAAATCGATCAAGATCGGCTAGGTGAAGATCCGCAGCAATCCTCAGGTGAGAAGGTACGAACGGGTCAGTGGAAGAAGTGTGTCTAGGTCCGACCTAGGTGTCTCATAGATATCAAAGTGAAAAGAACCTAACTCATGAATGGAAGCAGTCAAGTCACGTCCAACCTGGCGAGTCTCTCCTATGTCAAAAAAGGAACTAACTCATCTATGTAAGTAGTAAGGTCCTGTTCGTCCTCTGATATCTCAATCGAATCATCATCCTCATCAAAAGGTCTAAATTCATTGATGAAAGAAATAAGATTAAATTTGGCCTCATCAATCTTTACAATGTATGACCTCCGCTGAAAGGTATCAATCATGTAAATCTCGCGAATGTCATCAACACATCGCCAATCACAAGAAGAAGAAACTCCAAGCTCTATGCTTCACGAGTCTTCCTCCCTGCGGAGGAATTCTCAAGTCTCACCATCAGTCATAAAGCAAACCTCTCTGATATCAACAAATAGGTCATAGGCCTCAGGTCAACTAAGATGGGTGTAGTCATATCAAGTGCAGGTCTCTGATCGACAGTAGGTGCAGTGATGACCACAAGGCTCCCGTTATCAGGACGGAAGCCTCTCCTGATCCATAATCAATAATGACTCTTGCAGAGACGAGAAAGGGCCATCTCTGGATGATTAGAGAGTGCTCCCCAGTGGTGGAGGTCTCCATGAGAAATACAACAAAATCAACAGTGTAGCTCATGCCCTGAATCCAAATGACTACATTCTCTATAATACCTTTCAGCTTCTTTATTGATCCATCAACAAATTGTACGATCATCCTAATTTTCTTGAGAGGCCCTAAGTGAAGAGACTGTACCAATGAGAATGGTATTACGCTAATTGAAGCACCACCGTTAAGGAGAGTGTGATCGCATGGATAATCAGAGATGGTGCATCTAATGAATGGTGTAGCAGTGTTCCCTTTCCTAGAATAAGGGCGGTGGATGATGGCGTGGACAGTGGACATGGTCAAGATATGATGCTCAGATCTGCTCCTTCACTTTCTATTCTTGAGTTGAGGAGCATATAAATGGGTCATAGCTTGGTGAAGTGGGGCATCAACGTTCTCATAAATAACATCCACCACTTCAGGTTCAATCAATATTTTTTTGGCTTTTTGGATCTCTTCTATACAAGGGAGGAGATCAGAGTCAGCATCTACACAAGGATGACTGAGAGCAGTCTGTACAATGCCATCCTTGGGATCAAAGGTGGGAACTGGTGTGAGTGAGAGTGTGGTCAACTAATCTGGCATGGATGCCCTCTCCTCACAATCTGAATCAACATTGTGTTTCCCAAGATCCTTTTGGATTTTTAAAATTATCTCATTTTTGTATTTTTTTGGCAATTGCAAGCTCTTAAAAGTGTCTTCAAATGAATCCATATCATCAAATGGTGAAGCGTCATTGTGTCTCTTATTGATAATAAGAAGGTCATATACCCTCTTCTTCATGTGCTCCATCATCTGGGTCAAGGTCTTAAGTGTGGACAACATAAGAGGTGACTCCCAATGATTAGTCTCGGGTGGGTGAGGAGCTAGAAAATGTGATGGCGATGGTGGGCCAAAGTTCGAGTCTTGAAACAATGGTTAGGTGGATATGTACAAAAAGGAGAATAACGAGCGAGATCCTCCGGGTAATATGGAGGTAGATAAAAATCAACCTCTGCTTCCTAAAACAAAGGACTAGCCAGATATGTACAAAAGTCAGGAGCAAAGTCCTTCCGAAAAAATGGAGGTGGACCAGCTAGAGGGTACGAGGGATCCACAAAGTCCCGATAAAAAGCGCTCCAGCCGGTCATCTCTAAAACAAAAGAAAATGATTGGGAGAACATGATGGTCAAATCAAGAAATTTGAGAAAAGGGCGCAAATGTGCAGAATAGATCGAGTATGCACACAAACAATCACAAACACACACAAGATAACGCCCCTCAATTCATCTACTCAACATTGTGAAGACCATGAAACCTCGGTCTTTTTATCTTGTCAATTTTTAGAGTTAGGTGATAAGACAAAAAATGTACAAATACTTAGGAGACCTGGGATTGGGGCACTAACCTTAGTGTGTACGTGAGCAAGGTAAAACAAATATAATGAGGGGGTTACTCTCCCCAAGACAAATATCTTTCTTTTTGATGTGTTTTAGGGTCAAGTAATTTTAACAGTCCCAATTTTATTAATTATCACTTTTTGTATTTTTAATGAAAATGCACGAGCCTATCGAAGAGTAAACTTCTTTAGCTCCTATGTGATCAAAATCAGAGGGAAAGAGTCGGAAAAGCAATGCGAGGAAAAATCAATGATGCATGCTAAGTAGAAATGCTCACCTTGCCTCCAGCTCTCTTCATGAAAGGATGCTAAGAAGAATTGAAACCTATCTATATGCAGATGCAAAGCTGATGAAATCACCCTAGATGAGAATATACTATTAACGTGAAGAACAATATGCTAATTATTTAGATATGAGACCAAGGTCCGGTCTTCGATGCTACTCGGTGCCCGCCACAACGGGTTCCATGCATTGTATGCAACCTCTCTCGGCATGCGGTCTCAAGTCCAAATAAATAACAATTCAAAATTTGACTAAGTCCAAACGAGAATTATAGGTGCATGCAATGGTAATTAGGTGTTTGGCCTTAATCTATCGTCAAGCAGATCCTAAGCTAGGGCTCAATCACACAAAATAAGAAAAGCAAAAACTCGGAAAATAAATGAAAGAAAAGCAATGAAAAATGAAAAAAAATCGATAAGGCCTCCAAGGGAACAATCCCTTGGGCACTGGACCTCGTGAAGAATGGTAGAGTGCCGTGAGAGTCCACGTTCATACAATAATAATCTCTCTCTCACTTTAAATTACAAATGATTTAAATATAATAACTACACAATATTGGCTTCAAAATTTCATCCAAGCTTCCTTTGATGCTCTCTCCCGCAAGTAGGCCAGAAAAGTGACACCTCCTCACGTGAGTGCGTAGGTGCTCCTAGAAGAGTGCCTCCCTCGATCCACAATACCTCGCAACAAAGTCAACAAGAAGAGGATGGTTAGACAGCTCAGAAAAATAATATTAAAATAAATAGAAAATAAGTAAAGGAAAATATTGATAAGCAAGAAGACACGAGTAAAAACCACTCTACTCGATGTTGCTCCCTGGCAATGGCACCATTTGATAACCAGGGTTTTTCCTAGTCAGATGTTCTACACAAGGCGGGAACAACATCGTCGAGGCGACCGAGCAAGAAACCCTAGTAAACCAACAATTAACCCAAAATATGTATTAAGCAGTGAAAAGCAAGATATGTGGAGTTAAAAAATTATTATAACTCTACAAAAGATGTGTATATGTGCAAGTATTGTAGAGGTTGAACATAGGGAGCGAACGAGAGAATGGTGCAAATAAATGCAAAAATGTGTGGTTCTTGTTGTCTATGTATTTTTGTGGGTTTTTTATTATATAATTTTTTAAATTTTTAATTTTATATTTTATATTTGCATTTAATTTTATATTTTATATTTTCTTTTTATATTTTCTGATATTTAAATGTTCTTTTCTTTTAATTAAGATATATAAAATATATAAGTATATATAAAGCTATATTTACAATATAGGTTAATATATATATAAGCAACTAAAATACATAGAAATTATAGAATTAAATATTTTTGAATTTTATCTATTTTTTATTATTTTTGTAATTTTTATCTATTTTTGAAAGTTTTTATGGATTTTTAAATTCAAAAATATCCTAGATCAGGGTTAAACAAATTGATCGAGTTAAAATGGAAATTAAAAATAGCAAATAATATCCAAAATTTTCCAAATCAATTTTAATCGATAAATAATAATATAAAGAAAATTATGAAATAGAAAATGGTATTTTTGGAGTTTTTAGTTTTTTTAGATTTTATCAATGATTTTGGGGATTTTTAACTTTTGTGTATTTTCTTTTTCAATTTTAAGTGATTTGTGGTTTGAAGGCTTAAAATACTTAAATAAACAAAAACTAATTTTTGGTAAATTTTTAAAACATTTTATATTTTTTTGGTATTTTATATTGCAAATAGGGACTTTTTGTGCTCTTTATGATTTTCATAACATAGGAAACAACCTAAATTGTAAATATAAAAATATAGTGTAAACGTGTGTGCAATCATGATCTTAACCCTATTTTTAGTAATTTTTAGAGCATGGATACTATATTTCATAAATTAAACAAATGCACAAAAAATCAGTGAACTAGCATGGGCATAGATGTAATTAAAAATAAAGTCCAGGGCCAATCTGCAAAATTTCCAAAAATATTTACACTGGAATAATATTTATCTGGACCGAAACGAAATACATAAAATCACCAGGGCCCAAGTGCAAAAATACCACCCTGCATGGGATGACATGCGAGGTGACATGGACCGGACTTAATTGCAAATATAGAAATTACGAGGGTTTTTTTTACAAATTTCATAGAAATATAATAAAGGAAAATGAAAGTTTAGGTACTGAATATTAAATACAAAATTTTGCTGGGTGAATAATGCAAAATACCCAACTAAGGGGCGCGATCCAATGGCTCCGCACGCCTCACTTGGCCATGTGTCGCGCTCTAGTGCAACGATGATGGTTCGGCCTCTGAGGGTCTGGATTAGGTCACGTGGTTGGCACCAACGGTCGAGGCGAGTGAAGATCAGACAATGGATGGATGATCGAACGACGGGAAGAGGCTCAAGAAGAATAGGCCAAGAACTCGTCAATGGCGAGTTTTGATCCACTCTCCTGAGCTCCTCCGGCTGTCTGGAAGCTCGGGCGAGGGGCAAAATGGAGCAGGGGCTCCCCCGCTTCAGATGGATGCTTTAGAAGGTACGCTGGAGCCCTGTTGAAGTCGAACGTGCTCGGAGGAGAAGGTAGGATCCAAGTACCTGCTCTGCTCAAAATCAACCCCTCGAGGGGTCTTTAGATTCTAGAACATGCAATAAAGGCTCACACAAGAAAAATGGGGGTCCTGGGGGTTTTGCTGGGTGGAATGGAGGTGTGGCAAGTGTAGCAGTGGTGGCTCCGATGATGTGCGGAGGAGGAGCACCGGGATCCTACTCTAGGGAGGAGCAGGTTGAATGGATTGGGGGGTTGTGTAAAAGAAGCAAAGGAGAGGCGAGGTAAGGTGGTTGGCAGTCATAAAACAAGGAGGAGTATGGTGGAAACGTTCACCGGAGCTAGCCTCCAGTGAACTACGATTTGGGATTTAAAGTTGAAACATATGATTAAACGATAAACTAAATGCACCGAATTAAACCTAAAACTAAAACTAATCTAAAAAGCAGAGAAAGGATACCTCAATCAGACAGAGCCAAGGAAGCGGACCTCACAACAACGGTGGTCGCCGGAGATGGTGGAGTCTGCCCTAGGCTGGTCCTCGATCTGCCAAATGGTTGGGCGAGGAGCCTGTCACCTCCTCTAGCCCTTGAGTGCAACATAGAGGAGAGAACACAACCAAAAGGATATTCAAATTTCGAAGGAGGAAGAGTGTGTCTTATGTACATGGATGGCTGAACATGGGGAAGAATGGAGCATGAGCATTTCAGTGATCCATTCCTCGAGGCAGTAAATGGGCGTGAAAAAGAATTCAACGAGGATAAAAATGGTATAAGAAATCAACCCAAAAGGATGCATAGATCCTTTGGGAAAAATCGAGAAACAGGTCAAAACCTAGGTGTGTCAGACCTAGGACCCCGGTCAGAGAGTTGACCAAGGTCAACTAGAAGTAAGCTCTGATTGGTCCACATGGACCAACCAGAAAAAAACAGTTTCAAAATTATTTGTAAATTCAAAAATAAATAATAAATTATGTTATTAAACATACGTTATAAAATAAAAAAAGTTCATTATTTTATGTAGTAGTTTAACATGATTTTTATTTATTTTTTTCAATGTTAATAATTACAAGTTAATTTTGAGTGTATATTGATAGGTATATTCATCTATGTTTTAATTATTTTATTTTATTTAGTATTTTTGATTTTATTTATTTATTTATTTATTTTATAAAATCATAACTTATTTTTATATATAGAAATATATTTTATTATATTTTTTGATGTATTTTTTACACTTAAATAAACAAGGGTATTAATTTTATAGGTATAATTATAGGTATTTCAACTATGTATTTTGTATACATGTTTTATTTTAATGTTTTATTTATGGTTTTAATGTGTTTAAATATGTACATATACTGTAAATAATGTTTACAAAATTATGAAAATATAAAATTACAAAATAATAAAACTATAAATAAAATAAATATTTTACATCAGTAAACTATACAGTAGGGGTGCAAACCCTAACTTTCACACCTTAACTCCAAAAAACATGAATCCACCTTCATTTAATAGATTATTAAAAGTTATATACAATTAAGGTAATTTCGATATATTTTGAGTTTTTATTTAGGAGATATGGGTCTGAGTAGTTGGGATTTTGGCTTTTATTTAGAGTATAAAATGGACACAATACATTATTTTTATATGGAATAAATTTTATATTTGTTATATATTATTATCTACAACTTTCATGTACAAAGTTTCTTTATTTGAGGCATAAAAAGGGGAAAATAAAATAGGTCCCAAAAGTGGATTACTGGAGAATGAATAAAGGGAATTAATGGTGATTTTTGGCCCTTATCTCCCCCTACTTTATTCCTTGTCAACCTAGTCATCAAGATGCCTAGGTCTCGGGATTTAGGATCATAAAATACCTTTGGTATTTTATTCTTTTTTTTTCTTTTTATTATTCTGTAATTTTGACATTAAAAATAGTATTTTGTACATAATTAATGGAACAAATAATGAAGGTTAATTTGTACAAAATAATGCTATATACAAGTATTAGCTAGTGTTTTTAAGGCTAAAATGATAGAATAAAGGTGATGAAATGAATATTCATTATAAGGGTGCAAGTGAAATTTACCCAGCTTACGTGGGGGACCACGTGAGCTGAGCTAGCAGAGGATCTACTCACAATTAAAAAAACAAATCGGTGCTTTGTTGCAATTGTTCCACCAACTTTCAAATATAATACAATATTTACCAGACTAGTTATGAAATACAAAAAAGTGAAGGGGGTTTTATGCTATTTACCCCACTTAAGAGTTCGTAATCCAATCATATTCCGCTCACCACATGTCTGATCCAATGCTCGAGGACACACATCGCTTCAAAAAATGGATGACCTAGATTAGATCTGGTTCATGTTCTTGACCTAAAGGCGGTCGAAGATTCACAAAGAACTACAAAGAACTCCAGCCTGGCATTGCTTTCATCTTAGATTCTCGGCGACTCCGGTGGTCTTTTCTCGATCCGACAACAGCTACCCGTTCCTAGTGGGCCTTTGTATCAGTAGGTTATGGTCGGAGGAGCTCTAATGTCCCTGAGGCTTATTTGGTGCTCTTTCTTCTCCACAGGACCAGGAGGGGTTCTAGGTTCCTGTTCGACCGCCTAAAACCCTCTAGATTGTCAAAATAAATATAAGAAAAAATAGTAAAAATTACCAAAATAAAATGTTTTTATGTTTTTTTTAATTTTAACTGTTTTTTGCGATTTTAGGGGAATTTTTTGCTGATTTTTATATATATTTAAAGTAAAAAATATTCCAAAATATGGACTAAATAAATAGGCCGAATTGATTTGAAGATAAAAATAGCAAAATATGACAAAAATTCTTCAAAATTTTAATAGATAGATTATAATGTAAAGAAAATTCAAAGGAAAAAGTAATTATTTTTGAGATTTTGAGGGGTTTTTACCCTTTTTACAGGATTTTGGAGCTTTTTAGTTGTTATCTTTTCTTTTTTAGGGATTTTTGGACTGGAGTTGGAAAAAAGAAAATAAAAAAATATTTTTTTTGGGAAATGTTCAAAATATTTTTATATTTTTGGTATTTTATACTGCAAACAAGTAATATCCGTGCTGTTTTTTATTTTTATAAAATAGGAAATAGTACTAAAATGATGTTCTAAAAATATATCGTGAAACTACAAGAAAGCAGGGACTAAATCTATTTTTTGAGAAATTTTGGAGCATGGATACTATTTTAAATAAATAGAAAACATACACAAAATTTAAGGAACTAGCAAAGGCATATTTGCAATTAAAAATAAACACAAAGGGCACAATGCGAATATCCCAAAAAATTATAATTGATAGTCAAACATTTTTTATTAAAACATAATCACAAAATATACAAGGTTATACATGCAATTTGCCCAAGCACATGGACTGTCACGTGAGGTGATGTGGTCAAGGACTAAAAGTGCAATATCAGATAGTTCAGGGGCTTACATGCATATCGTCCACTATATTTCAATAGAATATAATATTTACAATACTACTTAGAAATACAAAAGGTGGAGGGGGGGGTCTTAGAAATATACCCATCAAGTGGTTGAATCACTCCGTTCTTCACGCGGTATGTGGTAGATCTTAAGACTCTTGTTGGGCGACGCTTTGTATAGAACAAAGGTCCAGGATTAGACCTGGGCCTAGTTCTTAATCTAATTACGCATGCCGTCTCTGGAAGAACAACTAAGAAATCACTCGACCCAAACTTTGTTGGGCCGCTCTCCTTCGTCCGGTGATGAATGGATTTTCCAACAATCTCGACAGTGAGCTGTGGGTTCTTCGTATGTAATGGTAGGTTCCAAGGACGATGAGGGGGCTCGAGGCACTTTAACAAGGTTTGAGTGCCTGGAGCTCCTCCAGGTGATCGTCAAGGCTCCGATGCATCTTTAGACGTGCAAAGTAGCACCCAAGCATTCCTGGGCACGAGGCGAACGTCCCGGCCAAGAATCGCAACTGAAAGCTACGTGGATATGCTAGTCGGTGGAATGGCGATGAGGCTCAAGCGAAGGTGTTGGATAGAGCCTCGATTCGCTTTGATTCGAGTTGAATTGAAGAACAAATGGGCGGAACTATTGGAGAATGCGGCGAGGATCGATACGCAGGCGTGTTTGTGTCGACACAATGGTCGAATTACAATGAATCAGACTTGTAGCTCAAGCTCCAGGTCAATAAATATATGGGGATTTACGCAAATCCTATGGGATTAAACTACTAACTAAAGGTGAAATAGAAATCTACTCTATCTAGTTACCTAATGACAAGAAGAAATGGGCTCAATCAAACTAAATGGCTGAGAGATGAACCTCGACAGTGACTTGTCGAAGGAGGGTGGATGCACCTCCTCCTTCGCTCCTCCATCCTTCAACTCAACAACCGTACCTAGTTGTCACCCTGGCGCATCTTCAGGGGTGATTTGAGGAGCTAAGAACGAATCAAGATGGATCATAAAACCAAAGAAGATATAGGGGTTATTTTATGGACATGCATGATGGTAGGTGAAGATCACGGGTTTGTGATAGACTGAGTGTTCGTGCAGGAGATCTAGAGTGTTAGCAACATGGAGGGAGATATGGACCGAAATATTGATGAAGGAATCGAGGTGAACCAAGGTGTGGATTGCACTCCCAAATTCGGCGAAGACGCCGGGTAGGGGGTGCTCTGAGAAGAGTCAAAGGGGGTTAGGGTACATTTGACCTAGGTCAACAAATACTCATCAGGAAAATTCAAAGGCAAAAAATGCATTGGAAATGAATATAAAATAGTATACGATTTAAATGATTTTTTATTAAAAATAAAAATATTCCTATATTTATGTAGTATTTATTTCCTATTTTTATTTATTTTTTCAAGGTACTTTATTATGTGTTACTTTTTACAAGTACAAAATATAGGTATATTCATATATTTTCATGTATTTTATTTTTATTTTGTGTTTTATATTTTATTATTTTATACACATATTTTATATAATTTAACTTATTTAAATATACACACACATATTTTTATTGTATTTTTCGGATGTTATTTGCACAATTAAAGAAATATAGGTATAAGTATAGGTATTTCATATATGTATTTTGTATACTTATTTTTTGTCATTTCTTTATGGTTTTACTCTATTTTAAATATGTAAATATATGTAAATAATATTTACAAAATTATAAAAATATAAAATTATAAAAATACTAAAGAATAAATAAAAATGAATATTTTTCGAGTAAACTATACAATAGGGGTCCAAAACCTAACTTTCACACCTTAACTCCAAATTAAGTGAAACCACCTTCATTAAATAGTTTATTAAAAGTTTATATACAATTAAAGGTGGTTTTGATGAATTTTTATTTTTATTAAAGAGATATGGGTCTGGGAAATTTGGGGTTTTGACTTTTTATTTTGAGTATAAAAGTACATCATATATTATTTTTCTATGAAATCAATTTTGTGTTTTTATTTGTATTTTTATCTACAACTTTCATAGTACAAAGTTTTATTGATTTGATGAATAAATAATAAAGAATAAAATAGGTCCAAAATGTAATTATTGCCCTATTTTTGTAGGGTTTTCCGACTGTATTTACTGTTCAATTCACCACCCTATCCTCCCCTACTTTATTCCTTGTCGACTAAGTTATCATGATGACTGAGTCTAGGGGCTATGGTCACTCAACACCTATAGTGTCTCATTTCTTTTTCTTTTCTTTTCTTTATTCTTTTATTTTGGAAATAAATGCAATATTTATATAGTATTTTCTACATTATTTTGTACAAATTATAGATTATTTTTTTTGGCAAATTAATGCCATATACCTACATTTATCTAGGGTCTGAAGGCCAAAATCAAAGAGTAAAGGTGATGAAATGAGGATTCATCACCCCATATACTTGCCTTTGCTAGTCCCTAGCAAACATTTATGCCTATAAGTGCAGAAAAAAAGAAAAGACAAAGAAATAACCTGGAATAGTTTTCGACTTTTAAACTTGTCATAATAAAATTAAAGTTTGGAGGTCAGATAAGGCCTTTGAATTAATGGTGTGTTCAGAATCACAAGGAAGTCAGGAGGTATGACATAATAGTCCTTCGATTCCATATTCCTATTATCTAGTCCAAGTCACAGCCAGGTCAAAACCATCCTCTCAGTTGCATACTCTTTCTACCTTGAAATGATAGAACCTTGTGTGTGAAATTATTCTTCTCCCCCCAGATAAAACCATTAAACTACCAAGGTATCTGCTTTTTTTTGGTAATTTGTACTCGTGGAGACATATATTCCCTTCTAAGGTCAGGTGCTCTCGGTTTTTATAACTGATTGGGGAAAAGAAGTTAGAAGAATGGGAAGAGAATTGGGAATGGAAGTCTTCATTCCATTGTGAAGTTGGTCAGTGTAACCAATTCTTCACCAAGAAGTAGGCTTTTCCTGAAGCTCAAATTTTGTGGAATTTTTGGTATAGGCTTCTTTGGATATTTTCTTTGACTTTGTACAACTTCTACACTCTTGTTTGTACTCCGGTGGATATAGCATCATTTATTCCACCCACTTTTTTGGGGTCTTGGAAAAAGTTATGTCGGTAGACCATTCCTCATCTGAAGCTTTGTTTCAATCCATCTCTAGTCTTTAGATATCATTGTTACCAAAAGAGGTGGGTTAGAGTACTAGCGTCAGCAATTCCCAAGAATGGTTCCTAGCCACCCTTGATGAAGCAACCTTGCATCGTACAGACTTAGACTCCAAGATTTTTCAATAGTTCATCTGAGTTGAGATAAGTGTTAGGTGCGAGGTTTCCAGTCAAATCACTGTCTCAAGAGTCGTACGGATGATATGAAGGGTTCTATTTAGGCTCTTGATTTGACTCATGAACATAATCTTATGGAATCTAAAGAATGACCTGAAATGTCTCCACTTCCAATCCTTAATGGGTTCCTCTGAAATTAAGTTTATTAATGTCTATTCCAAGCTCCAATCTTTAGACTTTATTTGGACTTGCTCAATTGTCTAAGTTTTGCTGAAAAATGCGAATGCTATGTGTAATGCAAGAAAATCTTTTTGTGATGCAATTTTCAAAATTTGTTTTTTTATAGTTCTTTGAAAATGTTTTGCAAATTTTTATGCATTTTTTTGAGAAGATATTGCAAATGTTTTTTAGATTTTTATTTTAAAGAATTTTTAGGGATTTTAAAAACAAAATTTTTGGGAAAAGCAGTAGGTACAAATATTTACACGGGAGTGCATCTTCTTATTTACAAGATATAGTATTTAAGAATTTACAGAAGGTATTTACAAGTACATTTAATGTGTTAGGTTTGTAGAAGATTCTCATCTGCTTTAATTGCATACATATTTCTCAAAATAATTTGAAATGATTTTTGCAAACAATTTGAAAACTTTATTTTGCAAACTAATTTTGAAAAGTAATTCTTTCAAACTTTTATAAAATTTGGAAATCATTTTGCAAAGATTTTTCAAATAGTATATATAGATTTTCAACTATTTTTGCAACTATTTTTCAAACCATTTGTAAATAGATTTTCACAACATTTTATTTCACACAAAGAAAAGGAACTTCTACAAACAAAATATTTTTACAAAGGTTGAAAATGTTGTACAAAACATTTTCCAATAGTTTTCAAAAGATTTTCAAACTATTTTTCAAATATTTTGTAAAACATTTTTGCCCAATTTATTAATTGGTATATGTTGATGCAATTTTACACGGTTTAAAAAGTTGGTTTTACCACATCATTGTTGTTCCACGAAAAACCACAATCAAACAAATAATATTACAACTACAAGCGTAAAAAAACACACAAGATGTATAGTGCAAGTAGAGGTTCGTATCCACAGGGACTAAGCAAACTCGTAAGTTTTGTTCTTCTTTCAATTTGATTAAAATTCTAATCTAGTGCGATCAAAGAAAAAATATGTTAAAGAGATTTTGACGGTAAAATGTAATCTACAGTGAAAATATTTTTTGGAACTTGAAATAAACGAAAGAGGGTATAAGTGCAACTAAATAAGAAAACATGAGTTGAATCGCAAATTAAGATGGAGGAAATGAGATGACACTTGCAATGTTTCAAGAAGAATAATGAGATATAAGACTTGCAATGCATATATTTAAAGAAAACTTAGACTTGAAAAGAGAGATCTTATAAAATAAAAAATGCTTTCAAGTTCAACATAAACCAAATCAAATGCAAGAGAGCTTACAAAATGAGAGTTGTTTCTTCCAATTTGACTTAAACAAAACTGACTAATGTAATAAAATGCAAGTCATGAAAGGAAGAAAAAGAAATGCTTCTCTATTAAGATCCGGAATGAAGACGATGATGATGATGGCGGAGACGGATGCACGGCTTGCTAGATATGTGCGTGAGGAGGCAGTGACGACGAAGGCACGCGAAGACGAAGGCGTGTGGGCTGATCGCACACGTGGATTGCACAAGGAAGATGCGTGGGCTGATCACGCGTTGGCTGGAGTTGGTGGCGGTGTCGAGGAAGAGGAGGCCACAAGCTGAAATTGCTGACTACTCGAGGAAGAGGGTGCGAGGGAGAGCTGCCTTACGAGAGAGAGAGAGAGAGAGAGAGAGAGAGAGAGAGAGAGAGAGAGCGGCGAGTGGGATAGAGAGGGTGCATCGGGGAAGTGATCTCTCCATCCTGATGCCTTGGGGGACTCCTCCTTTTATAGATGTTATATGCATCCTTTGGCCTTTGAAGAGTCTTCATCTCATGCATATAAAGACAAAAGAAATAAATACATTCATGCATGGGAGACATATGCATGGGGAATAAATAATGCATGGTCAAGAGAGAGAGAGAGAGAGAAGAATAAAGAGGGTATTCATGCATTGCATATTACGTGAGAAGGGTGTGTGTGTTGGGGGCTCCATGCACGGGGAAGGGAGAGGCCATTTATAAGATGCATGGATTGGAAAAATTTCACAATATATCCTCCTCTTTTCTTTCCAAGATAAAATGTTAAGGGAATGTGTAAATCAAATTGGATAGATAAATGTGTGTGGTTGGAAAGTGATGTTTTATTTAATGACCATGCAATTTATGTTTGGATACATAAAGTATTTAATGATTAATTGAATGGTTGGAATGTGGCATTAATTAATTGTGCTTTTTAGAGGTGGTTTTCCCATCGTATTTATACAATATTTAATATCTAGATTTAGTGGTATTGAGATGTATGAGTCAGATATTAATGGGATTCTTCATGTAATTTGTAAGGTATTATACCAGGATAATATGTAATCATCACACCCCGATGCTTAAATCTTGCTAGTCTCGAGCAAGAATAGGATAAAATATAATGAGGAACAAGGGAAATAATCAAGAGGGACTAGTTGAGGGTTTGCAGCAGACACACCTACAAAGTCTTGAGTTTTCATATCCCAACCACAAAAATACACAAACTTCAGTAGAGTTGACCCATGGATTAAAGATTTGTCCGAATTATCGACTTGACTTGAGTTTGTAGTTTCAATAGCCTCTCAGTTGCGGAAAAATCGAATTGGTTTCAGAAAGTCGATCAAGTCAGATCATTCTAATCAACAGGTATTCTCTTTTACCTTGAGTGGATATAAATGGTGTTCGTGATGTTTTAGCTTTTGTGAGTCAAGAGAACGAGCTAACATCACAATCTATCAAGGTACCGAATGATTCCCTACACATATAGCTCATTCCTCACCTGAATTCAGGCATATTCTCTTTTCACCCAAGTATGTCAGCATAAAAAATAGGTCATAGTTTATTGGAGAATGGGACTTAATTTTTGGGGTTTTCCGTAGGCTGCTTTGGTCCATTGCTCTCATTTTTTCCTTTTACAGAACATAACTCTGGACCTCTTTTAAGAAATTAGGTAGCATCATTGGGCTGCTACCACAGCTTGTTGGTGGAGAAGGTTATTTGGTGGTCTTCTTTCATTGCTTTTACTTCGCACATCTTTGCATGATTGGTGGTTTTTGGCATTCTTTTGTATTGTGATATGCCTTTTTGTGGTGTTTTTGTTTTGGGTTCGGCATCAAAGGTAGTATCGGCATAATATTGACTTTGGAGGCACGATACTAGCTTACTTGCTGACAAACTTAGACTAGAGAGATTATGTTGCTCCTGAGTCAAGTTCCTTCACTGGCTATATACAAGGTTTAGGCATTGGCACAACCAAGAGGACAACTCCTCACCTTCAACTAGATTGTAATTGTATCTCGTAAAATAAACTCAATCAGGCTAAGTGTAATGTGCAATTGCTTAATATCTACTGAAGAGTTTAGAGTGCTACTAGTTGCTCAGGTGATCTAGTTAGATACAGATTTCATTCACCAGCAGAGTTAGTTGAACTGAGAGAATAAAGTGGCATATGGACCTGAAGAAATCTTAAAAACTCATGCATAGTGAAATTCTGATGGAATTAAGTGAATTAGGGTCAACTCAGCTTCAGTTATGATCTGTGCAATGAAGAGACGATTTCTCAAAAGTAGGATAAAAATAGGGAAGGCCATATTTTGGTGGTTTTCTCTTTTTTGTAAAACATATGCAATTTTTGAAAAATATGCAAATACCCCCATGCTTATCAGAAGCCATGTCCGCATGACTTAGAGGACCAACAGATTTGGGTGAGTGATGTGAAAATGTATTTTGTGTTTTTGTGGGTTTTGTTAGTAAAGAGGTGTACCCCCATACTTATCGAATGCAACGTAGTAAAAATAAACATGCGAGAAATAAGAAGAAAAGATATATGTGAGGAGAGGCTCACGAGAATGCATGATTTAACACCTCAGCTCGGCGATGTGTACTGCTTATTATTCTTGTAGAAGGTATGTTGCACAAACAGACATGGGACCAGAGGGTTCAACAACGGGTTTTAATCTTTGACCATTGACTCTGAAAGTGGCTTTGGTGTGTGGGTCACATATTTTATATTGAGCCATTATCAAAAACTTGGGTTACGATGTATGGTCTTTTCCATTTCGATCTCAGCTTTCCTGGGAATAATTTTAATTTTGCATAAAAAAGCCATACTTTTTGTTTTTCCTGAAATGTTTTCCTCGAAATGTTCGCATCATGCCATATTTTGATTTTCTCTTTGTCCAACAAGTTGTTGTCATAGGCTTGTGATCTTAATTCCTCTAATTCAGATAAATCCAATAATCTTCTTTTCCCAGCCTCATCATAATCCAAATGGCATTTCTTGATCGCCCAGAGTGATTTATGGTGAATCTCAATGGGTAAATGGCAAGGCTTTCCATAGACCAATCGGTATGGGCTCATTCCTAAGGGTGTGCGGAAGACTGTACGGTAGGCCCAGAGAGCAGAATGTAAGTGTTGAGACCAGTCTTTACGATCAGAGCGGACAATTTTCTGGAGTATGGTCTTGATTTCTCGGTTTGACAGCTCAGCCATTGCATTTATTTGTGGGTGATAGGCGTTTGAGACACAGTGTTCAACTCCATTCTTCTTAAGTAAATTCTTTACTGAAGCATTCAGAAAGTGGGTGCCACCATCACTAATGACCACTTTAGGTAATCCAAATCAAGAGAAAAGGTTGGTCGGGAATTTGACAATAGTGGCGCTATCAACAGCGTGAGTGGGAATGACTTCAACTCAACGGGACACATAGTCAATAGCGAGCAGGATGTGTTGATAGCCTTGTGAGATAGTAAAAGATCCCATGAAGTCTATTCCCCAAGTATCAAACATTTCGACTATATGTACGGGTTGGAGGGGCATCATGCTGCGTCAGGTCATTGTTCCATTGGTCTGACAGACATGACAAGATAGAGTAAAATGATGGGCATCCTTAAAGAGTGTAGGCCAATAGAAACCACATTGTAAGACCTTAGCGGCTGTGCGCTTCCCTGAATGGTGTCCTCCACACCCAGAAGTGTGGCAGTGGGATAGGACATCTTTGACTTCAGATTCAGGGAACATCGTCTCCATATCAAATCAGTACCCTCTTTGAAGAGCAAAGGTCTTCCCAGTGGTAGTATCGGGCTTGGGCTTTAGTTTTGTCTTTCTTATGTCTTGGCCAGTTATAAGGAAATGTGGAAGTGATGATGTAATTGACGATGTCTGCGTACCAAGGGAGTTGAGAGGCAGACACAATACTTTCGTCTAGAAATTTATCAGAAATTTGGATTGTATCTATGATTGATGGAGGGAGTCTCGAAAGGTGGTTGGCCATGACATTCTTTGCTCCGGCTTTATCTCGAATTTCTAAATCAAATTCTTGGAGCAGTAATACCCACCTAATGAGTCTAGGCTTAGCATCCTGTCTTTGTGAAGAGATATTTCAAAGAAGAGTGGTCTGTGTAGATTATGATGTGGGACCCTAAGATGTAAGACCGAAATTTCTATAATGAAAACACCACAACCAATAGTTCTTTCTTAATCACAGTGTAGTTCTTTTGAGCATCATCCAGAGTCTTGCTGGCATAGTGGATGGCATAGGGTTTCCCATCTTTCCTTTTACCCAATACTGCCCCAACAACATAATCAGATGCATCACACATGATTTCAAATTCACAGTCCAATCAGGGGGTTGTAGTATAGGTACTTCAGTGATGCTTTTCTTCAGTGTTTTAAATGACTCGAATGCTTCCTCGGTAAATGTGAAGTCTTGGTCCTTTTCCAGTAATTTGGTGAGAGGGAAGGAAATTTTTGAGAAATCCTTGATAAATCGACAGTAAAAACTGACATGACCTAGGAAGGATCGAACTCCTTTTATATTCACGGGTGGAATTAAATGGGTGATGGTCTCTATTTTTGATGGATCCACTTCCATCCCTTCTTTGACACAATATCCGAACCCAGCAGAATACCTTGTTTCACCATGAAGTGTGATTTCTCCCAGGATAATATCAGGTTTACTTCAATGCATCTCTATAGGACTCTCCAAAAATACGAGTATTTCCTTGAAAGGAGTCTCCAAAAATTGAAAAATCGTCCATAAATGCCTCCATAAAATCTCCGATCATATCCGTAAAGATCTCTCCTATACACCTTTGAAAAGTTGCTGGGGCATTACATAATCCGAAATGCATCCATTGAAATGCATAAGTCCTAAAAGGACAGGTGAAGGTGGTTTTGTCTTGATCCTCTAGTGCTATAGCTACTTGGTTATATCCGGAATATCCATCGAAAAAGTAGAAAAATTCTTTTCCGACTAGCTTCTCGATGATTTGGTCAATGAATGGCATCGGGAAATGATATTTTCAGGTAGACTTGTTGAGTTTCCTATAATCGACACATACTCTCCAAGATGTGGCTACTCTCGTGGGTATGCCCTCTCCTTTTTCATTTTTGACAATTATTAATCCAACTTTCTTGGGGACAACTTGGAGAGGACTGACCCAAGGTCTATCAGCAATAGGATAAATGATACCCGCACTTGCCCATTTATAGATCTTATTTTTCACAACCTCTCATAGATTGGGATTCAACCATCTTTGCATTTCTCGCAAGGGTTTACTATCATTTTTCAGATATATGTGATGTACAAAATGTTGGGTTTATTCCTTTTAGATTCGTTATCTTCCATCCAATGGCATGGGAATTCTTTTTCAAAACCTCCATGAGTTGGCTATTTTGCATATGATTTAGGTTGGCATTGATAATGACTGGTAGAGTGTGCGCATCATCAAGGAAAGTATACTTCAGATCTTGGAATAGTGGTTTCAATTCAACAATGGATGTCGGTGGAGTCAGAGATGCAATGTTTCCTGAATCTATCAAAGAAATGTTCTCAAATGGTGGTTCCATCATGGGCATGATCATGGCTGAGGTCAATGTGAGTTCAGAGTTTAATGTGTCCAAGGAAGTATCAAACTCATCAATTTCTTGTCCAGTGAGAGGGCATGGTGGAGCTTCCAGTGCGAGATTCAGATTGTATGTGGCAATTTCATGAGAAGTGTTCTTGTAAGTGGATCTAGAGGTGTTCAGACTAACCTCTAAAGGATCTTTAGCGATATGGATGGGAGCAAAGTCATTTTGTATGTTGAGAACATCACATCTCTCTATCCAACCAAAGTCTTCAGTCTCAGAGTCAACAAAATTGGGTATGATACGATCAATAGGGATGATTTTGCCATTGATTGAGAATTCGACTTTGCCCCCCTCATAATCAAAACGTGCTTTAGCAGTAGCTAGGAAGGGTCTTCCCAAAATGATGGGTGTTTCACTCAGTGTGTTGGGGGAATCCATATCCATAACAACAAAGTCCACAGGAAATTTATGTCCTTGTACTGTGACTATAACATCTTCAAGAAATCCTATTGGTCTCTTCACTATACGATCAACCATTTGTAAAATCATTGAAACAAGTTTCAGTTTCCCTAGTCAAAGTGCTCTAGGATGGCAGTGGGGAGGAGATTGATTGAAGCGCCATTATCTAATAGGGTACGCTCGAAGGTCAATTCACCAATCATGCATTTAACCAAGAGTGCCTCTAGATCATTCTTCTTGGTGGGCAGGAACTGGGAAATGACATTTGATGTGGCTCGGGGAAGCACATACTTTTCAGTTTATTATTGGTTTTCCTTATTTTTTTCTCTTGATTTCCTCTTTGGTGTGCATTTTTCCTTTAAGAAGCGGGAGAAGGCTGGGACTTGTTCGAGGGCTTTTAGGAGCGGGATTTTAATGACAATATTTGATAATAGTTTTTCTAGCTCTGGATCGATGGTGGATGATCGAGTCTTTCTTCGGTGAAGAGCTCCGGGAAAGGGGATGGTTATGGTTGGGGAGGAAGAAGGGAACATGGTTGTCTCAATTGGCTTCTCTTCATCATCAATCTCTTCCTCAATTTCTATTTGATCCTCTAAAGCAAGTGGTCTGGTGAAGGCAGAAGTGGTTTTCCCGTTTCTAAGAGTGACCGCATTAGCATATTGGTTTGGACGGGGTGGAGTTTTGAAATTCACTTGATTCCTAGGTTCTTGCTATGTGTTCCCTTGATTTGTCCTAGGGGAAGTGAAAAATCCTTGATTTTGGTTTTAAAAACCAGGTTGTGAGGTGAAAGATCCGGCAGGTGGTGGAGTTTGAAGTACTCCAGATGAATTAGCCTTGTTGGTGTTGGGATTGGGAAGAGGTTGAGGCGACAAGGCTGGGATGTATGATATGATCTCAGCAAATTGTCGGGCATTCTCAGAGTTGGCTTGTTGTTGAGCTTCAGTGGACTGTTGTTGTGCTATGGGAAGTTGTTGTATAGCTTGAGCCAAGGTATCAAAATTCACAGCAGTAGTGTGTGGTTGAGTCACTGGTGGTGCTATCGGTTGTCTGGGCTGTGTGTGATTTTGGAAATGATAGTTGTGTTGTCCATACCACCCATTAATTGATTTGTCTCTCCATCCTGCATTTTGGGTGTTTGAATTTGCCCCTCCTTGATTTCTTTGTACCCAATTCACAGTCTCATGAGTCATGTCTTGATTATAAGTGAATGGGGTGTGGTCAATTTCTTGAATGATGGCATTGTTCATAGCTAATTTTCCTATGACTTGAGTCATAAGGTCCATTTGCTTGGAGAGGGTTTCCCATTTATCACGATTTTCTTTGGATAGGTCACTAGTAGATCTCTCATGATCGATTATGTTGTCTGATCTCATGTTCACACTGTATTGTTCAATGGAGGAACTATTCACCGAATTATCAGCCATATTTTCAAATAAAGTCTAGATAAAATATTCATCATGACTGATATAGTTTCCATCACAGGAGCCATCAATCACTCTCCTAAAATGATGTATCTAAGCCCTCATAAAATATCTGAACTAGCTTCCATTTGGGGATTGCATGATGAAGGCATTTCCTTTAAAGTTCCTTAAAACGCTCCATGCTTCGTGTATGGGTTCTTTGTTCCGTTGGGTGAATGATGATATATTTGTCTTAGGGCGTTTGTTTTCCTATTGGGAAGTATTTCTTAATGAAGGATTCCCTTAAGATATCCCAGGAAGTTAGAGGAGTCCCGTAATTCCTAAGCCATTGGAGTGCTCTTTCTTTTAGTGAGTATGTGAAGGCCTTCATGTAGATGTATTCCTTATCTACCCCAGGGATGCTCATTGTGTCACAGACCGAGCAGGAGTCTTGGATGTGAAGAAAGGGGTCTTCATTCTCATTTCCATAGTATTTTGGAATCAGGGAGAGGGATGCTGGCTTAATCTCAAAATCTCCTACCTCAGATGGAATCTGAACCCAATGGACTACATCTTCTGCGGCAGGGTTATAATGTGTGCTGATGGGTGGTCCCCTATTCAGAGGAGCTATGACTCGGAGATGGTTGCATTTTCCTCCATCAGAAGTTGCAGTTGTTGGAGGATGATGTCCATAGGGTTTGGTCTGTTTTCTTCTCCCATGTCTCCTAGGTCAGGTGACTTCTCAGGTTTCTCAGTTGAAGGAGATGGGTTGGATTTTGATTTATAAACTGGGTCGTAATCTAAAGGTTGTTGTAATAGATTTTTCAGAGACCTACGACCTAGCATACATAGCACACAACACCAGACAAGTTGTTGATTCACCAACTCATAAAAAATTACCGCAGGAGCGGTTATCTTTTCAATTTTAATTTAGTGATTCAAAAAATATTATCATAGAATTTAAGAGTCCTTAATGAAGAGGTCGGTGTGGAAGATTTTGAGAAATCGATGTCTTAATCCGGCTGGGGGATCCAGAGTGCGGTACTCAGATCGAGGATCTGTTCTTCCCATAAGAACATGTGCCCAACGCGTAGAGGAGTTACAATTTCTCTCTACAATCCCACATAGCATCAAGGATTTTTGTCTCTATCCAAGGGTTCTATGTGCTTGTGATTTTTGTGTCATTCATGTGCACCAAACAAACATTCAGAATTTTGTCTGCTTTCGCTCAGGTCATTGCGGTGACCTTCAAGCTTATCTTCTTAATGTGATCAAGCACGATTTGGTGATCTTTGGATTACGTTATCAGAGGGAGAAGACCACAGAGATGATGCAAAGAAGAAGTATTTTTTAAATTTTTTTCGATTTAATTCGAAGCACAAACAAATGTAGAAATTTAAAACCTAAGATGCCTAAGAGAAAGAGAAGCTCACAGTACCTGCACTTGTGGCGCTAACTCGTAATATTTTGTCCTGTTGATGACGAGCTTTTCCGAGAAGGAGGGAAGAGAAAATATTACAAATTACAGATTTGTGAAATAAAATGCATGAAAAGACAAGTATTTTTTATTTTTTCTTTTTGAAGCCTAAGTACCTGTAAAACAAAAAAAATGCGCGGATTAGATAATTGAAAATTAGTTAAAATGAAGAAGAAAAAATTGCAAATGTTTCCTAGTTCCCGGCAACGGCGCCAAAATGTTGATGCGGATTTTTACGCGGTTTAAAAAGTTGGTTTTACCACATCGTTGTTGTTCCACGAAAACCGCAATCAAACAAATAATATTACAACCACAAGCATAATAAAAACACACAAGATGTATAGCGCAAGTAGAGGTTCGTATCTGCAGGGACTAAGCAAACTCGTAATTTTGTTCTTCTTTCAAATTGATTAAAATTCTAATCTAGTGCGATGAAAGAAAAATTATGTTAAAGAGATTTTGACGGTAAAATATAATCTATGGTGAAAATATTTGTTGGAACTTGAAATAAACAAAAGAGGGTATGAGTGCAACTAAATAAGAAAACATGAGTTCAATCACAAATTAAGATGGAGGAAATGAGATGAGACTTGCAATGTTTCAAGAAGAATAATGAGATATAAGATTTGCAATGCATATATTTAAAGAAAATTTAGACTTGAAAAGAGAGATCTTACAAAAAAATGCTGTCAAGTTCAACATAAACCATATCAAATGCAAGAGAGCTTACAAAATGAGAGTTGTTTCTTTCCAATTTGACTTAAATAAAACTGACTAATGTAATAAAATGCAAGTCATGAAAGGAAGAAAAAGAAATGCTTCTCTATTAAGATCCAGAATAAAGACGATTACGATGATGGCAGAGACGGATGCACGGCTTGCTAGATACGTACGTGAGGAGGCAGTGACGACGAAGGTGCGTGAAGATGAATGCGCGTGGGCTGATCGCACACGTGGATTGCACGAGGAAGATGCGTGGGCTGATCACGCGTTGGATGGAGTTGGTGGCGGTGTCGAGGAAGAGGAGGCCACGAGCTGGAGTTGCTGGACTACGTGAGGAAGAGGGTGCGGGGGAGAGCTGCCTTGCGAGAGAGAGAGCGACGAGTGGGATAGAGAGGGTGCATCGGGAAAGAGATCTCTCCATCTTGATGCCTTGGGGGACTCCTCCTTTTATAGATGTTATATGCATCCTCTGACCTTTGAAGGGTCTTCATCTCATGCACCTAAAGACAAAAGAAATAAATACATTCATGCATGAGAGACATATGTATGGGGAATAAATAATGCATGGTCAAGAGAGAGAGAGAGAAGAATAAAGAGGGCATTCATGTATTGCATATTACGTGAGAAGGGGTGTGTGTTGGGGGCTCCATGCATGGGGAAGGGAGAGGTCATTTATGAGATGCATGGATTGGAAAATTTCACACAACATATCATCCGCTTTTCTTTTCCAAGATAAAATGTTAAAGGGAATGTGTAAATCAAATATGATGGATAAATATGTGTGGTTTGAAAGTGATGTTTTATTTAGTGACCATGCAATTTTTGTTTGGATACATAAAGTATTTAATGATTAATTGAATGATTGGAATGTGGTATTAATTAATTGTGCTTTTTAGAGGTGGTTTTCCCTATCGTATTTGTAGAATAAATAATATCTGGATTAAGTGATATTGAGATGTATGTGTCAGATATTAATGGGATTCTTCATGTAATTTGTATGGTATTATACCAGCATAATATGTAATCATCAGTATATGCAAAGAATTTTAATGTTTTATACAAATATATTCTTTAAATGTTTTTTAGGTCATACTTATTGAAAATACGAAAGTACGAGTTATGGCTAAAATATATATAGAGTATATATTGATCCTCCATACTTAGATTTAGTTATGTCCTCATAGATTGAAGAGAAAAGGAAGACATACCGCGTACTAAGTATAGAAAAGTCTATACTACAACTACTCAATAAAGAATAAGAAGTCAACCGTCCCCCCTATACTCAGGATAAATTAATCCTAAGTATAACAGACTGTATTATACATGCAAGGAGGGTCGAGGATGGGATCAAATAAATGAAACATCAGCTCGACTGTCTTCTCCTAAACTCAGAGTAAAATTTCCCTAAATATTGATAGATTATCAAGAGTGAGGAGACAGGCGAGGGATCGAAGATGAATAACCTGAGGGCTCTCACCCCCCATACTTAGGATGAAGTATGTCCTAAGTATAACACAAATGAATGGGGTGAGGGCTGCACGGAAGAAAGAATTTGAGGAATTAAAACGAAAAATAAGAAACATAGAAAATAAGAAAAGATTAACTATTCAAAAATATTTTTGATGGCCCCGTCTGATTACGCTGATGTTGTGGTTGTAAACTCTTCATCATAGACCACTTGTACTAAATCAACCGAACAGAAGGTAAGGCTTAAGTAACTGTCCGTTGGTCACAAATGGTTGTGCGTCGGCTGACAGTCCAGATATCACAATGCTTCCATTGTCACGTACATGCTTTACTATAAAAGGCCTGGTCCACTTGCTCTTCAACTTCCCTAGGAATAGTTTAAGCTTTGCATTGAACAACCAAACCTTCTGACCTAATTCGAAAGTCTTGCGGCAGATGCGCTTGTCGTGCCATTTCTTGACATTCTCCTTGTACATTAGGCTTTTGTCGTATGCATACTCACAGAATTCTAGAAGTCGATTCAGATATAGCTTTCTATTCTTTCCGGTCTTCTTGATTACAAATTACAGACATTAATTGCCCATAAAGATTTGTGAATGAGTTCTATGGGTAGATGGCATGGCTTGCCGTATGCTAGGCGGTAGGGAGACTTAACTAGAGGTGACTTGTAGGCGGTCCGATAGGTCCGAAGAATGGAATCAAGCAAACGTGACCAATTCTTCCTATCGAGACGTAAAAATTCTGCGAAATTGTCTTTATCTCCCTATTTGAACGTTCGACAAGGCCATTGGATTGTGGGTGGTACAGAGAGGCAACACGATGCTCAATATAGAATTCTTGTGTCAGCTTTTTCACCTCTCTGTTGATGAAATGGCTACCCCCATATGATATACAAATTTGGGGATCCCGAACCATGAAATGATGTTGCAGATGATGCAATTGTCGCGGCTCGGGTTGAAATAGCCTCCACCCAACGACTCACATAATCGAAAACAAGCAGAATATACTCAAAACCTTGATTATTGGAGGCACGAGCCCATGAAGTCCATGCCCCACACGTCAAACACTTCTGAAATTTGAATGTACATTAGAGGAATTGAGTCTCTTATTCCAATAGTTCCGCACTGTCTCTAATGGTCAGTGCAAGTGTTTAATAAAGTCTTCTGCGTCTTTGAATAGAGTTGGCCACCAAATGGCGCATTGTAGAGCTTTTGCTGCGTTCTTTTCTCAGAGTGGTGTCCTCCTGATTCTATGGAATGGCAATGCTCGAGGACACTTTGGACTTCCTCCTGAGGAATGCACCTCCTCCAGATGCAATATACCCCTCATGAAATAGATAAGGATCCTCCCATTGATAGAAATAGTTATCCGACATGAATTTGTCAATTTTCAGCTTCATCCAATCTTATAGAGTTTTCTTGGATACAAGATAATTCACAATATCATTGAACTAGGAGAGTGAGGTAACTGAAAAGATTTCTTCATCTAGGAAAGTTTCCGTGATTACCAATAAGCCTGGCCCAAGATTATCCGGCTATGGTTATCTTGACAAATGATTCTGCCACCACATTTTTAACTTCAGGTTTGTCACAGATTTATAGATCAAATTCCCTGAACAGAAGGATCCATCTAATAAGTTTGGGTTTGAAATCCTTCTTGTCCCGCAAGTACTTGATGGCCGAGTGGTATGTATACACTATTACTTTGGATCCAAGCAGGTGGGATCTGAATTTCTCCACGGTGAAGATGACTTCTAGCAGCTCTTTTTCAGTGACAATGTAGTTTCTCTGAGATCATCTAGAGTCCTTCTAGCATAGTGAATTGCAAATGGGAGATTGCCTCTTGGCTGTCCTAGAATCACATCGATGGCGTAGTCTGATTCATCAGCCATGATCTCCAAAAGGGAGAGACCAGTCTGGCGGTTGAAGGATAGGGGCTTGGGTGATCAGTTTTCTCAGCTAATTGAATGTCTGGAGGACTCTGTTATCAACGATAAAATTGTCCTCCTTGCCCAGAAGCTCAGTCAATGGTCGGGTAATTTTACTGAAGTCTTTGATGAATCATCGATAAAAACCGACGTGCCCTAGGAATGATCTGACTTGCTTCAGATTTATAGGTGGCTCAAGTTTGGAAATTACGTCCACCTTCGCAGGGTCTACCTCCATGCCACGTTTTGAGATGAAATGGCCTAGCACTATATCCTATGTCACCATAAAATGGCTCTTCTCCCATGAGAGCATAAGATTCACTTCACATCATCTCTTCAAGACTCAGTCTATATATGATAGGTGTTGATCGAAGATGTCTCTGTAGATCGGGAAATCATCCATGAAAATCTCAAGAAAACTTCCAACCATATATGCGAATACAACCAACATGCATCGTTGAAATGTCATCGGAGCATTGCATAGACAAGAAGGCATAGGTCCCAAATGGACATGTGAAGGTTGTTTTCTCTTGATCTTCAGGGCTATAGCAACTTGATTGTAACCAGAGTACACATCCAAGAAACAGAAATACTCCTTCAAGGCCAATCGCTCAACAATCAGCTCGATGAAGGGGAGCGGGAAATGGTACTTCTTGGTCGCTAGATTTAGGCATCTGTAGTCCACATAGACGCGCCAAGATGTCGGACCTCTGGTTGTGATCTCCTCTCTTTTTCATTCTAGATCATGGTGATCCCTATCTTCTTTGGTACAACATGCAAGGTGCTCACCCATTTTGAGTCGGAGATGGGATGTATGAATCCCGCATCACACCATTACATGATCTCATTCATCACAACCTCCTCGGAAGTTTGGATTCAATCTTCCCTTGAACTCTCGGGATGACTTGATGTCTTCTTCAAGATATATATATATATGATGTGGCCATAATGAGGGTTGATCCCATGGAGATCTGAAAGTTTCCAGCATATGGCCTTGCAGTTTCTTTCTAGAACCTCGAGCAAATGAGATTCTTGTTCCTCTATCAGCTATGAATTAATAATCACTAGGAATATGTTTTGTACACCCACAAGGAACATATATTTCATATTTGCTGGAAGTGGCTTGATCTCATGCAGGGTGTTATTCAGTTTGTGGAAACTTCAACTACTGTGCAGGGTGAGAGGGTCGGATCTTTCAACTACAATGTGTCCACCATATGCATTTTGGGTTCTACATTCAATGTTGCACATAATTCTTCTATGATAGAATCTTGTTCACAAAATTTTTCAATGATTGCCTCTTTCTCTGCCAATGTCATGTATCCATAGATGTGTTCATTAGGCAACTCAACCAAAATCTCATCATCGAGGATATCTGGGAACTTGACTGTGCTGTCCACTAGTTCTTTTGTGAGAGGAACTCATGGGTTTCAATATCATCCATAAATAGATTTGTATCACTTATTTTAGAAAGAAAGTCACAGTCTTTTATTCACTGCTCTGTTGGCTCGCTCTCGTCTGATGCACGCTTTGACGGTTTATGCACTTGGATCGTCTCAATGGGCAACTTGTTCTATTTGAGAAGAAGGTGATCTGCTCGGTACCATAATTCACCATTGCTTCGATTGTTTGAAGGAACGATCATCTAAGGATTATCAAGGTATGCAAAAGAGGAGA
The DNA here is from genome assembly GCA_037367405.1 of Ottelia alismoides. Taxonomy (NCBI): domain Eukaryota; kingdom Viridiplantae; phylum Streptophyta; class Magnoliopsida; order Alismatales; family Hydrocharitaceae; genus Ottelia; species Ottelia alismoides. The sequence goes on from JAZKJV010001570.1 coordinate 1,764,166, forward strand.
TTAGGTGTCCATGTCTAGCATGATGAAGTCCGCAAGGAACTGCATTCCTTGAATGGTGACGATGACATCCTTCAAAATTCCTCTAGGCCTCTTGATGGATGTGTCTACGAACTGCAGAATCATTATTGTAGACTTGAGCAGTGCCAACCTAAATTCTTTGAGTAGTGAATTGGGCATCAAGTTGATTGAAGATCCACTATCGAGCATAGTTCGATCAAAATCCTGATCGAACATCCGCCATCTGACTAGAGGAGATCCCATATCCTTCTTTTAATTGGGAGATTGCTGATTGCATTTATTGTAGCCGCAATCAGAATATGTTTCACATTTCTTTCTCTGGCTCTGTGCGGTTGTCTCTTTTAAGTACATATGCTTCTTTCATGCCATTATTGATGTTAGGCATGTACTTGATGGCTTTAAGAAAGGGCATTTCAAGCATAAGATTATGAATGATCTCAACTACACTATGATCAGGCAAGGTTGATTTCAAATTTTTATTTTTTTTTTGGACTTTCTTAAGGCCTCTAAAAATGGAATATTTACAGAATCAAAAGCATCGGTAGAAATAGAGTTCTTATTTACATTAAAATTTGTGCCCACATCAGGCTGTACAAATGGATGACAAAATGAGCATGGTCATCCAGGAATGGCGGGCATCCAAATTCCACAGGCAAGGCTCCATCTGCAGGCACTGGATCAACTACAGGTGCAGTCTCCTCTAAGGTTGGCTGGCCGGTGCTCCTGTTGCTGGTGTTATCTTTTTGGCATTTTTTATTTTATGATTTTTCAACTTTTTTGTTGATGGTGCTTCTCATTCCTTTTCTTCCTCACTCGGCCTGGATGCTGGATCGACTGATGCAGAAGATGATGATTTGCTTGGTGAAGCCTTATTTTTCCCCTTGCATGCGGTTGATGGCTGCAAGGTCCTACCGCTCTTGAGAGTGACAACATTAGATAAAAACAAATCAAGCATATCTGACTCTTTTAGACCGACCGGAACATCACAAACTACTTGCTTTTTCTTCTTAAAATTATTGGGGTTAGCCTCCACTTGCGCTGGAATGGAGGTCTTCGCAGCGATTAGGTCATCAAGTTTCTAGCTCATCTCTTCTAGGCTTTTCACTAGCTGAGCCAGACAATCCAAGGCGGGGTTCACAGGAGCAACCTCGAATGGTTCAACGTGATAGCCACGCTGATACTAGGAATGGTATGGAGACTACAAGTGGGAATACTGGTTTTGGTAGTGAGGAGCAGGGTGGTTCTGTTGGTACGACTGCGGAGGTTGGTGATATGGCACAACCGAGTATTGCTGGTTCTGTTGGTATTGCTAGTATTGCTGTTGTTTATACTGATTATGTCTCCAATTGCCCTGGTATGGTGGAGACTGCTGGTGGTGCTAAGGGGTGTTCTAGATAAATCTCTCTCCATGCTGTTGAGGGAACTAGCGGTTGCCTGCTTCCTGGCACTATCGGGGTCTACCTTGATGGGTCAGCTTTCCATCGTTAGCCCATACACCATTCCCCTCTTGAATGAGAGGTGGGGGAGGGAAACGTGGATCCTGAACATGCTGGGGCTCGGGTTGGTAAACTACCAGCTACTGCTGTGGCTGTTGTGGAGATGTCGGTTTTGGAGCTTGCACGTAATATACATGCCGGACCGCTGGCTGTGGCTGACTCGACCGAGGATACTGCGATGATGCTTGTTCTTTCATCTCAGCAGGAGTGGTAGCTGATGCATACATAGAATTGCAAGAGCTGATCGTATTGACCAGCAACTCTAGATGCCTAGTAATTTGGTCAAACTTGTCTAGATTCTATGTCCTATGTTCGATCACAACAAGTTTCTCGAGGTCCTGTGATCGTTTCTCTATGATATCCACCATGGACATGTGACTCCCTATAACGCTCAAGTTGGAGCTTTCATCCATGTCTGGCTCGTGTGAAGATGCCATATGAACTGGATTCTGGAGAGTGTGGGGTTGGAGCGGATAGGCACGAGACGACGATAAGGCGACCTCTCCTTAGGACATCTCCTCCAAGAGTTACCAAACGACATCCTCGTCCTTGTTGAAATGTGAGCTACCACACATGGCATCCACGAGATTCTGACTTTCAACTGTGAGTCCCCCGAAGAAGTGTTGGACCAGGCTGGTCCTAGGAGTGTCATGATCGAGACATTTCTCTTACAACTCTGAAAACCTCTCCAAGCCTCGTGAATGGACTAGTGGGTGAAATTGGGTGAAGTTGGCGATGCAAGCACGTATCTGATTAAGTTTCCCAAGGGGATAGTACTTATCTAGAAAGGCAGATTTAAGTTCTTCCCATGTCATGACGACCTTCCCCAAGAGGTTGACCGAATGAAGGGCCTTGTCTTGGAGACTGAATGGGAATGTCATCATCTTGACTACTCCTAACGGTATGTTAAGGTAGTGCATTGTACCACAAATGCACCCGAACTGTTGTAGGTGAATATATGGTTCCTAATTTGCATTTCCGTGGAAGCTAGGCAGGAGCGCCAAGAGTTGAGGCTTTATATCAAAATGTGTGTGGATCGCTGGGATCTAGATCTATTCGGTGACTTGACCAGTCCCCGGGTTGTATGCTTTATTGAGAGTCAGCTCGGGCCGCTCTTCTCTGGGCTCGTCTACTGGGCCTGCACGACCTCCACCCACTCTTCCTTCTCCTCTTCCTCCTCCTCCTCTTGGGTTTTCTCTTCCTCTCCTCAAGTCATTGAGCATGTACTGGAAGGCGACATAGGATAATGCCTAGTCAATGAGCTACTGCTAGATCGCCTGAATGGAGGTGAGAAGTTGGGCATTCACGACGTTCTGATCTGGCTGACCCTGCTCTAATTATGGCTACGATGGGTGCTGTAGTCCATTCCCTTTTCCTCAGGGAGCCATCTATGTATCTATTTCTAATTCTAAATCCAAGAGAATCTCTGGCTCTTGATCGGGCTCGTGATCTTCACATAGAATGATACCCCGATCAGTATGTATTGAAGTACCAGATGTAGAAAATCGTTCTATGTTAAGGTCAACACGGAATTTCATTAAGGATGGAGAGATGTAATGAGTGAAATCAATGGCCATCCAAAATGGGCAGAGTTCGGGACAAGACCGATCCAGGATCATTAGAGAAGATGGGGAGTATAGAGATCGGTTTGCGGAGTTCGACCTGGGTTCTCGGGAATCGTCTCGAATTTGGAGAAGGGGAGCACATGGAATCGATGTAGGTTTCGACGAGGTCTCGACCGAGCCATCCATGTGTCTCCATCTTGAAGGTCAAGAGGAGATCGAGAATGGAAGAATGATATGGAGGTCAAAAGGAAATAAAGGGAGTGCAAAGCAGTGGAAGGCTCGAAATGTGCAGGGGGGTCAAATGAGGAATCAAATAAAAAAAAGTGAAAAAGCACAAAATCTGCAGAACTGATCTTTGACCCTTAATCTAATTCAAACGAACACAAGACAAGGATGGATTCACCCACTCAATACATGTGAAGCCATAAGAGTTCAACTATTTTTATCTTTTCAATTTTATTGCTATTTTCAGGCAATCTTAACAAGTCCTTAAGTATGCTAACCCTATAGGAGTGAGAGTACTGCCAGAAAAGTATCCCGTACTTGTCCTCTTCCTTTGTATCATGTAGTATGCAATTTCTGAGGTTCTTGTAACCCTTCCTGGATCCCTACTCAACCAAAGAATAAGAGAGGAAGCCAATAGGCGAAGCCAATACTTCGAACCTCACCCATAATGAAATCACCCGTGAGCATGCATGGACCTACTTGGATGCGAACCGATGAGATAGACACATCCATGAGGGCGTGTCCTAGTCTCAGTACTTCAGACCAAGTCAGATGTTCCACACAAGGCGAGAACGTCATGATCGATGAGGCCCCACTCAATCACAGACAATAGAAGCGCCAATACTTCAGTAATCTAGGCGATATACAAGGAAGTTACAGACTGGGTTTTTGGCTCTAATCCTTAGAGGGTCACACCTCACTCTGTCTGGAGTGTACCTAAAAAAATTTGGGCTTTATGAACCCCAAACAATGAAGGGTTCATTACATATTTTAATTAAGATCAAGATTATTTAGCAGTCCCTTTTTTAGTTTTTGGATTTTCAATTTTTAAAGTATTTTTTAGATAAAGATTCCTAACAATTTTTTTTGTATTTTTCCTTTATGTTCTGAGTGATATAAACACAAAAGTGGAAAAGTCGTGCAAGTCACACTAAGATGGAAATCTCGTCTTAGTGACTAATGATGCATGTAAAGTTAGAATTACTTACAGTGCTTCCCAGCTCTCCATGCAGGATGCAAGGCAGGATGGAAACATTTACACTATATGGCGATATGCAAAAGCAAGAAAACATCCTAAATAGTAGTTGCTATTATCAGGAAGAACCCGATGCTAATTATTCAAAATTGATATCCAAAAGTCCGATCTCAGAAGTGCATCGATGCCTGCTACAGTGGATCCTGAAAGCGTTGTTTAGCATTTCTCTCGACGCTCGATCTCAAGACCAAATAATCAATAATTAATTTTGACAACGTCCAAGCGCATATCACTATAGGTGCATGCAATATAATTAGGGCTTTGGACCAACCTACTGAGTCAAGCACCCTAGTGTCTAAGGGCTCACTCACAGAAAACAAATGAAAACAAAGGCAGAAAGCCCAATCATGTGAACAAAATAAAAGAAAGGTGATGAAATATGAAAAACCATGGTGAGGCCCCTAGGTGAACAAATAGCCGAGCACTGGACCTCGGTAAGCATGGTAGTGTCCAATTATTAGAAATTAATTTAAAAATAAAATGAGACACTCTCTCACAAAAATGAAAATAACTGCTAAGTCTGGCTTCTCTTCTCCTCTCCTTGCTTCCCTCTCTTGCTCTCTCGTGGTTGGCCCACGAGAGAATTCCAACCTCCACTCGCCTCGAGTGCATCCATCTCCTAAGAGATAGCCATCACCAAGCGATCCCTCACAAGAAAGATCAATTAGAAATAATAGTAGAACATTCAAATAATTATCAAATAAAATAAGCAGAGATTAAAGAAAGAATAATATACAACTATATATACAAAAATGTGCTACAATCCGTTTCTCTCAGCAACGACACCATTTGTTCGACCTCCTAAAACCCTCTGGACTGCCTTGTGGTCCACACAAAGTAGGACCACAGAGTCGCTGCGATGACAACCCAAGAAACCTAGGCGATTGAGACAACAATCAACCCACACAGTATAATCAAGCAAGAATAGACATGTGTGAATCATAATTTATTATAAATCCTACAAAGAAATGTGTACAATGACACGCAAAGTAGCGTGTTTAACAAATGGAACACATGGTGTAGCATGGAATATTATTTATAAATAAATAATGAACAAAAAATATAGGTTTGTATGTATATAATAATGTACATTATTAATCAAAGATTGTAGATTTTTAAATATAATATTAATTATTATTATTTTGAATATTAAAGCATTAAAAATATGTGTATATATATTTAAAATAATTACTAAAATGTTATAATAATGAATAATATTGTAACTTATATATTAATATATATAGATATATAATATACTATGAGATAATATACTTATAGATATAAGTAAAAATAGTCAAAATATCAAAATAAAATATTTTTATGTTTTTATAATTTTCACTATTTTTGTAATATTAGGGATTTTTTTCCTAATATATATATATATATATTAAAGTAAAAAATATCCCAAAATATGGAATAAATAAATAGATTGAATTGATTTGAAGATAAAAAAAATAGCAAAAAATGACAAAAATTCTTCAAATCAATTTTAATAGATAGATAATAATGCAAAGAAAATTCAGAGGAAAGAGTAAATTTTTTTGGGATTTTGGGTTTTCTACCTTTTTTACTGGATTTTAGAGCTTTTTATTTTTATCTTTATCTTTTTTATTTTTAGGGATTTTTTGGTCTGGAGTTGGAAAATACAATAATAAATAAAATAATTTTTTTGGAAAATTTTCAAAACATTTTTTTATATTTTTAGGTATTTTATGCCACAAATAATAAATATCTGAGCTCTTTTTTATTTTCATAAAATAGGGAAAAGTCCTAAAATGTAGCTCTAAAAATATAACATGAAACTACACGCAAGCATGAACTTAACCCTTTTTTTGAGAATTTTTGGAGCATGGATGCTATTTTTTATAAATGGAAAACATATAAAAATAATGAGCTCACTGGGGCATATTTGCAATTAAAAATAAACATAGGGGCATAAATAACCCAGAAATTTATAATAGATATTCGAATATTTTATATTAAAATGTAATTACAAAAGTTGTAGGGTTATACATGTAATTTTCCCAAGCACGTAGGCCGTCACGTGAGGTGACATGGCTGAGGACTGAAGTGCAATATCATATAGTTCAAGGTTACATGAAAATCATCCACTAATATTTAAACAACATACAATATTTACAAGACTACTTAGAAATTACAAAAGGTGGAGGGGGGTCTTAGAAATATACCCTTAAGTGGTTGTATCGTGCCGTTCTTCATGCGACACGTGGCTGATCGGGTGGCTCTTATTGGGCGACGCTTCATATATAACCAAGGGCTAGGATTAGACCCAGGCCCTAGTTCTTGATTTAAAGGTGCATGCCACCTCTGGAAGAACAACCAATAACTATGCTGCCCCGATCTTTGATTGGCCCACTCTCCATTGTTCGGCGATGAATGGCGCTTCCAACAATCGCGACAGTGAGCTAGGGGGGCTCCGCATGAAATGGTAGGTTCCAAGTATGTCAAGGGGGCTTGAGGCACTCCAACAAGGTCGAAGTTGATGATTACAATATATATGGGTATAATAAGATAAAATTATGCAAAGAATGAGCTCAGTATTTGACACATAATCTGCAATCTTGCATAACTCATATGATTATTTATTCCATTATTATAGAGGAGAAAAATCGTGATATCCAGATAAAATCATTATTACAAATTATGTATTGATTATATATTGTGATAGTGTATTCTCATGAATAAATCATCTACAATTAAAAGAGAAAATGAATGTAATAATATAGCATTCAACATGTTGAATTCTATTGACAATTTTTGGAAAGAAAATGGGAGGGTCAAGAGTGAAAAAATCCCCACTCTTTAATGTCATACATGCATGTGTGTCCTCTTTATTCTCTCTCTCTCTCTCTCTCCCATAAAAAGTAGTCGAATACATCCTCTCTTGCCATGCATCTTCCCCATGCATCAATTAAATCCCATGCAAAAGACAAAAGCCACCATCCATATACGTGGGTGGCTCTTCAAAAAAAGGGCAATAACTCTCATTCATTGCAAGTACAACCATGCCATCCATAAAAGGGGAGCATCCTCTCACGCACAAGGACTCATCACGTACTCTCTCTCTCTCTCATTCTCCCCATTCTCTCTCTCGACCTCCCCTCACGCATATTTCTCAGCCATGTTATTTCTCTAACGTTTTCATATGCAGAACGGAGCCAACAACGCCCGAGCATTGCCCCTCCTCCTCGCAAATTGACTTCTCCAGCCCGTGCTATCGTGCACCCACACCCAGCTCCAGCCCGCACGCTGCTGTGCGTGGGCCTTCTTCTCCATCCCGCGCAGCTGCTGCGTGCACGGCAAGCAACTGCGCACCGGCGTCCACTTCCTGCGATCTTCTCATCCGTGCGCCAGCTCCCTCGGGTGGGTACAAACGTACGCCACCGACCAGCAACAGTGATGCACCTAGCGGCTCCTCGCATCCAGTTGCGCCCATGCGCAGTAATGCTCTCCTTCTAGCGCCAGGTCTTCCTCCAGCTTGTGTAGTGGACCAGCTCGCATGGTAGTCCTGCTCCATCTACTCTCGTGCACAACAACACCCTCCAGTTGCTCCAGCCCCGCGCATCACATCCAACGCACCCCCTGCTAGTGTGCGTAGCAGCCAACACACCAACAAACAGTAACTACGTGCACTCCTGTTCGCGTGTGGAAGACATTCAGCGATCCCCCGCGCACGTCATCGACCACAGTAGCCAACGGAGGCGCGTCCAGCCACCGCGTACCAGCGTACACCTCTAGCGCGCCAACAACCCCGCACCAATCACCCTCGTGCAACTTCAGCCGCCCCCGTTCAGGTTGTTCTCGCGGACAGAAATTGCACCATCCCTTCCGTGCATGAGCATAAGATTATCTTTCTCTTCCCTTATTTGCTTTACTTTATTTACTTGTCAATTGCACTTATACCCTTGAACTCATCTTCTAAGTCATTTTCAAGTATATCTTTTTGTTTCAACTTTGATTAGTTGCAAGCATTATATCATGTCTTTAACGTCATCTCTAATTGCATCTACATTTTTTACATATCATTATATGTGCTGAAACATCTTTTTAAAACACTAGGAAGCATCTCTGTTATATTTAGATAAGTTTGATCAAGTTTGACACCCTCTAAAAATTCATCATCATCATATCTCATTTCATCGACTAAGATTGGAATCAAGTTTTAAATGTCGAATTAAAATCGCAAATTTGTTTAGTCCTCGTGGTTCGATCCTGTACTTGCCGTATGCATTTTATATGTCTCCATTATTCTCGTAGTTGTATTTTATTTGTTTGATCTGGATTCTTCGTGGAACAACAATGACATTATATTATCATCACTTTAAACCGCGAAAAATCTTGTCAACATTTTGGCGCTGTTGCCGGGGACTAAGCAACGTTTGCAATTTTTCTTCTTCATTTTTACTCATTTTCAATTATCTAATCCGTGTATTTTTTTTGTTTTGCAGGTACTTAGGCTTCAAAAAGAAAAAAAATTACTTGTCTTTAAATGCATTTTGTTTTAGCAAACTTGTAATTTGGTAAAAAAAATTTGTAATCTTAATTTCCCCCTCCCTTCTCGGAAAAGCTCGCCATCAGCAGGACAAAACATTATGGATTAGCGCCAGAAGTGCAGGCACTGTGAGTCCCTCTTTCTCTTTGGCATCTTAGGATTTTAAAATTTCCTGCATTTGTTTGCGCTCCGAACATAAACCGAAAAAATTAAAAAACACTTCTTCTTTGCATCATCTATGTGGTCTTCTCCCTCTGATAATCTAACTCAAAGACCACCAAATCGTGTACTGATCATTTAAAAAGATAAGCTTGAAAGGCCACCGCAGTGGCCCGAGCAGAAAGCGGGAAAATTGTGATTGCTTGATTTGATGCACGTGTATGACACAAAAATCACGAGCACATAGAACCCTTGGATAGAGACAAAAATCCCTGGTGCTACGTGGGATTGCAGAGAGAAATCGTAACTCCTCGACGCGTTGGGCACAGGTTCTTGTGGGAAAAGTAGATCTAATGATCTGAGTACCAACCCTGGATCCTCCAGCCGGATTAGGACATCGATTTCTCACAATCTTCCACACCCACCTCATCTTTAAGGACTCTAATTTCTCTGAAAACTTTTGTTGAATCACTAAACTAAAACCGAAAAGATAACCGCTTCCGCGGTAATTTTTGTGTCAGTTGGTGAATTAACAAATTGTCTTGTGTATTGTGTTGTGTATGCTAGGTCGTAGATCTCTGAAACATCCAGTACAACAACCATTAGAGTACGACCCGATTTATAGAAGAAAAACAAACCCATCTCTTTCAACTGAGAATTCATCTGACATGGGTGAAGAAAGACCAAACCCTATGGACCTCATCCTACATCAACTACAACTGTTGAGAGAGGAAAATGCGACGATCCGCCATACAATAGCACCTCTCATCCGACCACCACCCATAAGCACACATTACAACCCGACCGCAGAGGACTTAGTTCATCGGGTCGAAATCCCGCCTGAAGTAGGAGACTTTGAGATTAAACCCGCATCCCTCTCCTTAATCCCAAAATACCATGGAAATGACTCTGAAGATCCAAACACCAATAAGGCTAGCTCATCTGGAGTACTTCAAACTCCTCCACCTGTCGGATCTTTCACCTCACCACCTGGTTTCCAAAGCCAGAATCAAGGATTTTTTACACCTTCTAGGACAAACCAAGGGAACCCACAACAAGCATCTAGAAACCAAGTTAATTTCAAAACACCACCCCGCCCAAACCAATCTGCCAATGCTGTCACTCTGAGAAATGGGAAAACCACTTCCGCCTACACCAGACCGCTAACTTCAGAAGAACAAATTGAAATAGAGGAGGAGCCTGATGATGAAGAGAAGCTAACTGAAACAACCATGCCCCTTCCTGTCTCCTTGTCCGTAACTATCCCCTTTCCTGGAGCTCTTCACCGGAGAAAACCTCGATCTTCCACCATCGATCCAGAGCTAGAAAAACTATTCTCCGACATTGTCATTGAGATCCCTCTCTTAAAAGCCCTCGAACATGTTCCAGCCTTCTCCCGATTTTTGAAGGAAAAATGCACACCAAAACGGAAATCCAAGGGAAAAAGTAGAAAGGACAATGAAGATATTGAAAGACATGTGCTCCCTCAAGCAACAACCAATGCCATCTCCCAATTCTTACCCACTAAAAAGAAAGACCCAGGAGCTCCTCTAGTTAGATGCACAATTGGAAAATTGACCTTTGATCACACCCTGCTAGATAATGGCGCTTCCATCAATCTTCTTCCGACTGCTATTCTGGAGCAATTTGACCTAGGAAAACTGAAACCTGTCTCAATGACTTTGCAAATGGCTGATCGATCTGTGAAAAGACCAAAAGGACTTCTTGAAGATGTGATAGTTGATGTTCAAGGTCATAAATTCCCGGTTGATTTTGTTGTGATGGATATGGATCAAGCAAATATATTTAGTGAGACACCAATCATACTAGGACGACCATTTTTGGCTACTGCTAAAGCTCATTTTGATTATGAGGTTGGAAGAGTTGAATTTAAAATCAATGGCCAAGTCATTCCTGTTGATCTTGTCACCCCTACTCCCACTGAATCTGAGACCGAAGAATGTGGTTGGATAGAACGATGTGCTGTTCTAAACATTCAAAAAGACTTTGCCCCAATTCATCTCATCAAAGATCCTTTAGAGGTTAGTCTGAACACCTCTAGATCCACTTTCAAAAACACTTCTCATGAAATTGCCACCTACAATCTGAATCTTGCACTAGAAGCCTCACCATGCCCTCTCACCGGACAAGAAATTAATGAGCTTGATAATGCCTGGGACACATTAGACTCTGAACTCACACTGATCTCAACCATGATCATGCCCATGATGGAACCACCATTTGAGACTATTTCTGTAATAGACTCAGGAAACACTACAACTCTGAATCCATCGACAAACACTGTTGAATTAAAGCCACTACCCAAAGATCTGAAGTATGCTTTCTTGGATGATGCACAGACTCTACTAGTCATTATCAATGCCAACTTAAACCATATGCAAAAAAGTCAACTCATGGAAGTTTTGAAAAAGAATTCCCAGGCCATTGGATGGAAAATAACGGATCTAAAAGGAATAAGCCCAACATTCTGTACCCATCACATATATCTGGAAAATGATTGTAAACCCTCTCGGAAAATGCAAAGACGGTTGAATCCCAATCTATGAGAGGTTGTGAAGAATGAGATCTATAAATGGGCAAGCGCAGGTATCATTTACCCTATCTCTGACAGCCCTTGGGTCAGTCCTCTCCAAGTTGTCCCCAAGAAGGCTGGATTAACAATTGTCAAAAATGAGAAAGGCGAGGACATACCCACCAGAGTAGCCACATCTTGGAGAGTCTGTGTAGATTATAGGAAACTCAATAAGGCTACTCGAAAAGATCATTTCCCGTTACCATTCATTGACCAAATCATTGAGAAGCTAGCCGGAAAAGAATTCTTCTGCTTTTTAGATGGATATTCCGGTTATAACCAAGTAGCCATAGCACCAGAAGATCAAGACAAGACCACTTTCACTTGTCCTTTTGGAACATATGCCTTTCGTCGCATGCCTTTTGGACTATGTAATGCCCCAACAACATTTCAAAGATGCATGATGGGAATTTTCACTGATATGATCAGCGATTTTATGGAAGTATTTATGGATGATTTCTCTATTTTTGGAGACTCTTTTGAGGAAACACTAGGATTTTTAGATAGAGTCCTCAAGAAATGCATCGAAGTGAACTTGATATTATCATGGGAGAAATCACATTTTATGGTGAAACAAGGAATTGTATTGGGACATATTGTATCAAAGAAAGGGATAGAAGTGGATCCATCGAAAATTGAGACCATCGCTCACTTAGGTCCACCCGTGAATATAAAAGGTGTTCGGTCCTTCCTAGGTCATGTCGGTTTTTACCGACGATTTATCAAAGATTTCTCAAAAATCTCCCGCCCTCTCACCAAACTACTTGAAAAAGACCAAGATTTCACATTCACCAAGGAAGCATACGAGTCTTTCAGTACACTAAAGAAAATCATCACTGAAGCACCCATACTACAGCCCCCTGATTGGAACTGTGAATTTGAAATCATGTGTGATGCTTCTGATTATGCGGTTGGGGTAGTATTGGGTCAAAGGAAAGATGGAAAACGCGATGTAGGTTTCGACGAGGAAAACCCATATACACAGCTTTCCATTCACTATGCCAGTAAAACTCTGGATGATGCTCAAAAGAACTACATTGTGACTGAGAAAGAACTTTTAGCTGTGGTGTTTTCCCTAGAGAAATTTCGGTCTTACATCTTAGGATCCCATATCATAATCTACACAGACCACTCGGCTTTGAAATATCTCTTCACAAAAACCGATGCTAAGCCTAGACTCATTAGGTGGGTGTTGTTGCTGCGAGAATTTGATCTAGAAATCCGAGACAAAGCAGGAGCAAAGAATGTCGTAGCTGATCACTTATCAAGGTTCCCCGCATCATCACCAACTGATAATGTGGTCCCAATTTCTGAAAGTTTTCCTGATGAGAATATAATGTCTGTCTCTCAACTCCCTTGGTATGCAGACATCGTCAATTACATCGTCACTTCCACATTCCCTGATGACTGGCCAAAACATAAGAGAGATAAAACCAAAGCCCAAGCCCGATACTATCACCGGGAAGACCCTTTGCTCTTCAAAGAGGGTACTGATTTAATATGGAGACGATGCATCCCTGAATCTGAAGTCAATGATGTCCTAACTCACTGCCACACTTCTGGGTGTGGAGGACATCACTCAGGGAAGCGCACAGCCGCTAAAATCTTACAATGTGGTTTCTACTGGCCCACACTCTTTAAAGATGCCCATCATTTTGCTCAATCTTGCCCTGCCTGTCAGACTAATGGAACAATGACCCGCCGCAACATGATGCCCCTCCAACCCGTACATATAGTTGAGATCTTTGATACTTGGGGAATAGACTTCATGGGACCTTTCACCACATCACATGGCTACCAACACATTCTTCTCGCTGTTGTTTACGTCTCTCGTTGGGTAGAAGCCATTCCCACTCGTGCTGCTGATAGCACAATCGTTGTCAAGTTCTTGAACGACCTATTCTCTCGATTTGGATTGCCAAAGGTGGTCATTAGTGATGGAGGCACCCACTTTCTGAATGCTTCAGTCAAAAATTTACTAAGGAATAATGGAGTTGAACACCGTGTCTCAACTGCCTATCACCCACAGACTAATGGAATGGCCGAGCTATCAAACCGAGAAATCAAGACCATCCTCCAGAAAATTGTTCGCTCTGATCGTAAAGACTGGTCCCAACACTTACCCTCTGCTCTCTGGGCCTACCGCACCGCTTTTCGCACACCCTTAGGTATGAGACCATTTCGGTTAGTCTATGGAAAGCCGTGTCACCTACCTGTAGAGGTCCACCACAAATCACTCTGGGCAATCAAGAAATTCCATATGGATTATGATGAGGCTGGGAAGAGATGACTATTGGACTTATCTGAACTTGAAGAATTAAGATAACAAGCCTATGATAACAACCTGCTTTACAAAGAGAAAATCAAGTTGTGGCACGATGCCAATATTTCGAGGAAAACATTCAAGAAAAATCAGAAAGTGTGGCTATTTGATGCAAAACTGAAGTTATTTCCAGGAAAACTGAGATCGAAATAGAAAGGACCATACATTGTAACTCAAGTATTCGATAATGTCTCAATAGAAATTTCTGACCCAAACACTAAAGCCACTTTCAGAGTCAATGGTCAAAAACTAAAACCCGTTGTTGAACCATCTGGTCCTATACCTGTTTGCACAACATACCTTCTGCAGGAAAAATGAACCACCACATCGCCTAGCTGAGGCGTTAAATCATGCACTCTCGTGAGCCTCCCCTCACAGGTATCTTTTTACCGCTCGCATGTTTATTTTCACTGCATTGCATTAGATAAGTATGGGGGTACTTCTCTGCATTACATTCCAAAAAAAAAACACAAAAACAAAAATACATTTCACATCCCTTTTGATCCTCCTATTGCACATTATCTTCACCATGAGGACATGGTTTCTGTTAAGTATGGGGGGTGTCTGCATAGTTTTTCAAAATTGCATACTCTTTCAAAAAAAACAAGAAAAAAAAGAAAGAAAACTATCTTTTGCAAAAATTCCCCTAAAAATATTTTCAAAAGCAAGAAAACCACCAAAAATACATCCTTCCTAGTTTTATCCTATTTTGAGAAATCAGATCTTCATTGCATAAATCATAGACTGAGGTTGAGTTGACCCTAATCCACTTAACTTCATCAGAATTTCACTAGGCATGAGTTTTAAGCTTTCTTCAGGTCCATATGGACTTTATTCTCTCAGTTCCACTAACTCTACTGGTGAATGAACTTCTGTATCTAACTAGATCACCTGAGCAACTAGTAGCACTCTTAAACTCTTCAGTGGATATTAAACAACTACACATTGCACTTAGCTTGAGTGAGTTGAGTTTACGAGATACAATTACAATCTAGTTGAGGTGAGGAGTTGTCCTCTTGGTTGTGCCAATGCCTGAACCTTATCTATAGTCAGTGAAGGAACCTGACTCAGGAGCAACATGATCTCTCTAGTCCAAGTGTGTCAGCAAATAAGCCAGTATCGTGCCTCTAAAGTCAATATTAGTCGATACTACCTTTTGATGCCAAACCCAAAACAAAAACACCACAAAAGGGCATATCACAATACAAATGCCAAAAACCACCAATCATGCAAAGATACGCAAAGCAAAAGCAAAGAAGACCACCAAATAACCCTTCTCCACCAAAAAGCCGTGGTAGCAGCCCAATGATGCTACCTAAATTTTTAAAAGAGGCCTAAAGAGGCCCAGGGTTATGCTCTGCAAAAGGAAAAGAATGAGAGCAACGGACCAAAGCGGTCTACGGAAAACCCCGAATTAAGTCCCATTCTCCAATAAACTATAACCTATTTTTTTATGCTGACTTATTTGGGTGAAAAGAGAATATGCCTGAATTCAGGTGAGGACTGAGGCTATATGACTAGGGAATCATTCGGTACCTTGATAGATTGTGTTGTTAGCTCGTTCTCTTGACTCACGAAAGCTAAAACATCACTAACACTGTTTATATCCACTCAAGATCAAAGGAAATACATGTTTCTTAGGGATGAGCTGACTTGATTGACCTTTTGAAACCATGTCTGATTTTGTTGGAACTGAGAGGCCGTTGAAACTACAAAACTCGAGTCAAGTCGACAATTCGAACAAATCATTAATCCATGGGTCAACTCTACTAAAGTTTGTGTATTTGTGTGGTTAGGGACTGAAAACTCAAAAGACTTTGTGGGAGTGTCTGCTGCAAACCCTCACCAAATCCATCTTGGCTATTCACCTTGTCCGTCATTATTACTTATCTTATTTTTGCTCGGGACTAGCAAAACCTAAGTATGGGGGTATGATGATTACAATATATATGGGTATAATAAGATAAAATTATGCAAAGAATGAGCTCAGTATTTGACACATAATCTGCAATCTTGCATAACTCATATGATTATTTATTCCATTATTATAGAGGAGAAAAATCGTGATATATAGATAAAATCATTATTACAAATTATGTATTGATTATATATTGTGATAATGTATTCTCATGAATAAATCATCTACAATTAAAAGAGAAAATGAATGTAATAATATAGCATTCAACATGTTGAATTCTATTGACAATTTTTGGAAAGAAAATGGGAAGGTCAAGAGTGAAAAAATCCCCACTCTTTAATGTCATACATGCATGTGTGTCCTCTTTATTCTCTCTCTCTCTCCCCCATAAAAAGTAGTCGAATACATCCTCTCTTGCCATGCATCTTCCCCATGCATTAATTAAATCCCATGCAAAAGACAAAAGCCACCATCCATATACGTGGGTGGCTCTTCAAAAAAAAGGGCAATAACTCTCATTCATTGCAAGTACAGCCATGCCATTCATAAAAGGGGAGCATCCTCTCACGCACAAGGACTCGTCACACACACTCTCTCTCTCTCTTTCTCCGCATTCTCTCTCTCGACCTCCCCTCACGCATATTTCTCAGCCATGTTATTTCTCTAACATTTTCATATGCAGAACGGAGCCAACAACGCCCGAGCATTGCCCCTTCTCCTTGCAAATTGACTTCTCCAGCCCGTGCTATCGTGCACCCACACCTAGCTCCAGCCCGCACGCTGCTGTGCGTGGGCCTTCTTCTCCATCCCGCACAGCTGCTGCGTGCACGGCAAGCAACTGCGCACCGGCGTCCACTTCCTGCGATCTTCTCATCCGCGCGCCAGCTCCCTCGGGTGGGTACAAACGTACGCCACCGACCAGCAACAGTGATGCACCTAGCGGCTCCTCGCATCCAGTTGCGCCCATGCGCAGTAATGCTCTCCTTCTAGCGCCAGGTCTTCCTCCAGCTTGCGCAGTGGACCAGCTCGCATGGTAGTCCTGCTCCATCTGCTCTCGTGCACAGCAACACCCTCCAGTTGCTCCAGCCCCGCGCATCACATCCAACGCACCCCCTGCTAGTGTGCGTAGCAGCCAACACACCAACCAGCAGTAACTACGCGCACTCTTGTTCGTGTGTGGAAGACATCCAGCGATCCCCCGCGCACGTCATCGACCACAGTAGCCAACGGAGGTGCGTCCAGCCACCGCGTACTAGCGTACACCTCTAGCGCGCCAACAACCCCGCACCAATCACCCTCGTGCAACATCAGCCGCCCCCGTTCAGGCTGTTCTCGCGGACAGAAATTGCACCATCCCTTCCGTGCATGAGCATAAGATTCTCTTTCTCTTCCCTTATTTGCTTTACTTTATTTACTTGTCAATTGCACTTATACCCTTGAACTCATCTTCTAAGTCATTTTCAAGTATATCTTTTTGTTTCAACTTTGATTAGTTGCAAGCATTATATCATGTCTTTAACGTCCTCTCTAATTGCATCTACATTTTTTACATATCATTATATGTGCTGAAACATCTTTTTAAAACACTAGGAAGCATCTCTGTTATATTTAGATAAGTTTGATCAAGTTTGACAGCCTCTAAAAATTCATCATCATCATATCTCATTTCATCGGACTAAGATTGGAATCAAGTTTTAAATGTCGAATTAAAATCGCAAATTTGTTTAGTCCTCGTGGTTCGATCCTCTACTTGCCGTATGCATTTTGTATGTCTCCATTGTGCTCGTAGTTGTATTTTATTTGTTTGATCTGGATTCTTCGTGGAACAACAACGACATTATAATATCATCACTTTAAACCGCAAAAAATCTTGTCAACAGAAGTGCTTGGAGCTCCTCCAGGTGATTGCCAAGGCTCCGGATGCGTCTTTAGACCTGCAAAATAACACCAAAACATTCCTGGGAACGAGGAGAATGTCCCGGCCCAAGAATCACAGCTGGAAGCTGCGTGGATATACTGGGCGGTGGAGTGGTGGCGAGATTCAGGAGATGGTGTTGGATGGAGCCTCGATTCGCTTTGATTCGAGTCGAATCAAAGAGGAAAATGGGTAGAACTGATGGAGACTGCAACGAGCAATGATATGGAGGCGTGTATACGTCGGGACAATTGTCGAATCACGATGAATCAGGCCTGGAGTTCAAGCTCCAAGTCAACAAAGATACAGGGAATACACTAGTCCTACATGATTAAACTACCAAGTAAAGTTGAAATAGAAATCTACGCTAGATACTTACCTAATGACGAGAATAAATGGGAGAAATCGGCCTAACTGGCCAAGAGCTGAACCTCAAAGGCGACTCATCAAATGTGGGTGGATGCACCTCCTCCTTCGCTCCTCCACGTGCAACTCTCCAGCTGCACCTAGCTATCACCCAAGCAAAGCCGTAGGGGTGATTTGAGGGGCTAAGAACAAATCAAGAGGGATCAGAAAACCAAAAGAAGATATGGGGGTTATTTTTTAGAAAGGCGTGTGACGAATCCGTGATTCATGACACTAAAAGATGAAAATAGAACTTCATTCCCGAGTAATTAGATTCATTTCATCATTTATTCTACATCTTTACTAATCATACACTTAGAATTACTATCTGCATTTAGCATGCATAATTGCATTAATAATCATCTTCACATTTCTACCTAACATCATGCATTTTTATTAAATCATGCTAACTCCAATTGACATGAAACCAACTTCATTGTGTACATATTACTAACAAGAATAAAGGAATAATACAAAACAATTGCTAACTCAAATAATTGGCCCCTGAGGCAAAATCCTAATTCCAAAATAGACATACTAAAATGTGCAAATCTTCCTCATATAATGTCCGATTTAGGTCTACTCACTTTTAAAGTATATACTTTCAAAGGCCTTCAAAACAAGATCACTTTCATAAAAATCGGAGCTCATATGTGAAAGTTGGGTTTTACGCCTCTTTTACGCATTTGGTGTTTTACCTAAATTTGACTTATTATTTTATGTACATAATTAATCATTTTTCTTTTATTTCTTTTTCATTTATATTCTTTGATGACAGTTTTATTAAAATTCAGAAAAATCTAATTCTAAAATGAGCTTGAAATCAAAGAATTTAACTGAGTACAAGTCTTCACTAATTGTCTGTACAAAAGTCCCTTTTCTCGTATTTTATTTTCCTATTTTTTATTTACTAAAAAAGCAAAAAAAATAAAAAAATGTGTAAATATTTATCTTTATTTTATTGTTATTTTCCCCAATTTTTCTCCTAATTAAAAATAATATAAATTTAAAAAATCCAAAATTAAGGTATTCTTTGTACATAGATCACCTAAAAAATATCACTTTGTACAAATGACCTCTTTTGCTCATGGTCCCTTCATAAAAGTTGTAGATCTCGTCGAGACAAGCAACTTTCATGAAGAATTTTTTTTTTGATATGAGATCGTTTGCCTTTTCTGCCATATTTATCTTTAGAATTCATTTCTCGATTTTTCTGGAGCTGACACGTGGCAGCTCCTGGAGCTGCCACGTATCTCATTTTTAGCCTCTTTATTTCCTTTATTTTCGTTTTCACAAAAAAAGATAAAAATTAAACCATTGCACGTGCTGGTCACATGCCCCCTGCGCATGTGCCCATCACGTGTCGCTCGATCACCCTCAGTCAACCCGAAAGCTCCGCCTCTTTCATCTACTACCTGCCTCCGTCCTCTTCGGTAGGGCTGTTCATGGTAACCAGACTGGACGGATACCCGATCCGATCCAGATTAGTTTGAACCCGGTTTGTGGGTATCCATTCAGACTTCCCCAATTGGATATCCGTTCCATGTGACCCATTCCCATTGGTGCCCCATCTGGATTCCGTGGAAAATCCACGGATCGATCCGGCTTCTCCCACCAAAATTTCTATTCGGAATCTCCATCTCCCACTCGAATCCCCAATCACCCCCGGATCAAATATTTAGTATACTGTTTATATTCAGATTGCAGGTTGTAGACATGATCTGGGATAGGTGCTACTAATTTAGTGTATTATTTGTATTTCGATCAAGTCATCGTGGCATTCGAATAAGATTGATGTAAATCATCTTCTGGAAATTTGAAAACCAACACGGTGAAATTTATCTTGATTTGAGAAGAGTCGACAAAAAAATTATTGAGTCAACGAAACAGTATTTAAAAACAAACAGAGCTTGATTTGAGAATAGCTAAAAAACGAATATTTTTTTGGAGTTATTTCAAATCTGATGTGGCAAATCGAGACATCGATATTTATTAACATGTATTGTGTTCATCTGTATAAATTTGTCATCGCAGACAGTGGCAAATTAAAGTTTGGAATCTCATCTTCTGCGATAATATGATCTGCGATGATATGATGCATGTTAACGAGATATCAAGAATATATACAGCTTGTACATATGTATTTTATCTTGATGCAGATTTTTATGTAGTGAATCTAGTGATCCGCGGGTACCCACGGGTACCCGTCACCCATTCAAATAATTTAGATACCCGTTAGAATGGGTATCCGTTGAAATGGATCGGGTCGGTTCGTTGACCCGGTAATGACGGGTCGGCATGGATCATGATCGAACGGGTTGGGTACCCGCCCCATGCACACCCCTACTCTTCGGGTAGGTCCACAACCTATCTCTCCCTTATCCTCCCTGTCAACAATGCACCGGCCCAACCTCCTTATCCCTTCGCCAACCGATCCTCTCTCCTATAGATACCCCATCGCTAGCCGCACAGCAAAGCATCGGCCATATCCAGGAGAAAGGGGGAGAGCTTGAGGAGGAGATGGTGACATCCCTCCTCTCTCCGACAAAGATCACCTCAGACGCAATCATAGAGCTTCTCGGAGCCACTCGCCGGCCTCGATCGAAGCATCGACAAAGGAGAGGTCCCCGATCCTCCCTAATTAGGCGAACCCCATATCCCTTTCCTTCTTCCAGACTCCGTCATATTATTTGCTTTGTTTTTACCCCAATTGCTCTGTTTCCGCTTTTTCACCTCGATCAACCATCTTCCATCCATCATTCACCGTCGACTACCACCTTCATCAAGACCCCCTTGCTCCACCCCCGTGCCTCGTACAACCACTCTACCCCGGTTCCACCACCTCTGCAACCGCGCTCGATTACGCCGTACACCATCACACCACCCGCACGACCTTCACCTTCACGCTCTCTCCCCAACGTCTCCACGCTTTGACTCCAGAGCATCTCCTCCACCTCCGATCTTCGGGCATTGAGCCACTGCATCCTCTTCCGAGAGATTCGTTGATTACCAGCCAAAGCACGACCAGAAGAAGCCTTCTGAGGCTCTTTCTACGACAACCCCCTATCACCATCAACTCCATCGCCGGTCTCCATCGACATTCCTCACCGCTAGAGGGCTGCTTCTTCAACCGCTCCGCTAGCCTCCACCGCGACCCTGCTCCGACTCAAACGAGCCACCACCAGACGCTCCTCCGCCCTCGTTTCAAGTGTCTCCTCTCTTCACTCTCCAGTGTTAGCCGGAACACAATGCCCGCTACCACCACAATAGCTGCACCCCTCCGCGGTTCTGCCGCCAAGGCTGAGCTCGTTACTCGAAGGCCCCACTACATGCATCGTACGCACATTGGGGGAATGTCTAGAAAGAACGCCCCCGCTTCATGAGATCAGCATATGCGTGAGAGGGCTATTTGGTCAAAGCCCCCTAGGAGACCCGTCGAATTCCATCCAAGTCCAGCATCAGAGGGTCACGTGCATAACACGTGACTAACGACAAATTTTGCTTCCATCCCCTTAGGGGTTCAAGTAATTCACTTTCATCCCTGCTCTGTAATTTGTTTTATTTTAATTTTGATATCATTGTAAACAAAACCCTCTATTGCTTCTGTAATTTGAATCTCTACATTGCATTATTTTCTTATTTAAAAATAGCATTATGATATTCAATAATTATCTATATAATGGCATGTTTGTGATATTTTTATTCTCTGTGGTTAATTAGTAATTAATATTCTTATGTAAAAGTGTATATTTTGGCCTTTTATGTACTTCGGAATTCATATCTGATTAATCATAACTCCAAAAATTACCAAAAAATCACGGATCGTAGAAATAATTGTTAATGACATTATGCCCAAAAAGAATTGCATGTGCATGCATATTTTTGCTCTATAAAAATTATTTTGTTTATTTCATTAATTAATTTTTAATAGGTATTAAATTCAACATTTTTAGGGTTTAGCATTTTTCTAAGATATATTACCTAGTGATGTATCATAGATAACCTTATTTCTTAAAAATAAATAGATTTAATATTTATTATAAATAATTATTGGAAATCACACTGTTTGCATACATAAATTCATTATTTATTCTTCTTGCATCTAAATAATTCCAAAAAATTATAGTGCATTTATTTCATCATTATTTACATCTTGGTCAAGTTCATAATTTTTAGACAATGTTTGAATGAAAGTTACATTTTAGTCCCTGATCTTCGCCAATTTTGCCTTTGACTCATTTATTGCATTTAAAATGCCAAAAAAATCTCTTTGAAAACCTAACATCGAGATCAACTATAAATCAACCTAAGGAGACAATTGCCTCCCTGAGTTCAACCATAGACTTACCAAGTAAAAAAATATAAATCGACTGCTTGAACATTAATTAAAATTAGTGGCCATTAATCCTAATTTGCCTGACTGCAACGAACAAAACCAAATGTTAATTTCACAAGATTAACTTGAGTATTTTAGGGTTCTTCAAATGGCATCATTTCAGGGAAGCACAACTTAGGTTGTTTTTAAAATCAAGTCTTTAGGTTTTCCACCCCTAGGTAGTCTGACCCATAGTTTTTCTTGTATTTATTTCTCAACATTTTTTCTTCTTTTATTTTGTGTACTTTTCTGTTAATCGGGTTGTTTTTAGAAAATCAAGTCTTTAGGTTTTCCACTCTGGGTAGTCCGACCCTTGGTTTTTCTTGTATTTATTTCTCAACATTTTTTCTACTTTTATTTTGTATATTTTCTGTGAATCTCTCTAATATTTGATCTTTAATTTTTTTTGTGTGAGGTACCTCGTGAACTTGGAGTAGCTTTTTTGAAGCTGATGCAACTCGAAGCGACTGGTCACACGAAGAATTTAACTTTTTAGAGAGAGTATTTTTCTCTAATATGTAATTAGTTGCTCATTTCTAGCGGTTCCCAATTGGGTTCTCGCATATGTAAAGAGAGTGTACTCTTTATGGTGTACAGGCCTGTTTCACTCTCCTATGCAGGTGGGGCCCGACTTGAGTGGTTCGTAGTCCTAGGATTGCACCACAACTATTAGAGCTACTAGATTTTTTGTGCTCGTAGGACTAGGACCACACTGCACTTAATTATACACACTAGACCGAGTTTCATTTAGTCAAATTAAATTATTCTACCACTCGCTAATAGATAGTTTTGCTCTAGGTGTGATTTCCCATGTATGCATTATAGGGAAATTTCATTTCTGTTTAGCATATTGCACAAAGATTGCGAGGAAGCACTATAAGTATCTCTGACTCTGCATGCATCATCATGTTTCCCGCTGCACGACTTTTTCGATTCTCCCTTGCTTTTCATTGACATAGGAATAAAGGAGATTGGAATCCCTGTGTGACGTGCATTGATCCCTACTCAAATTCAAAGTGATAACCAAACTAAAACAAGGGGAATGCTAACATTATTGATTAACTAAAACCAAATAAAATTGAATATCATTGTTTTCGGGAGAGCAACCCCATCATTGTTTTATTTTACTGCAAGTGAGAGAGGGATGAACACTAGGATAGAGCCAAGGCAGGATTTTCAGATTAACAACTGGTTCTAAAAATGATTAGCTACTTCTCAGTGAGGATCTACAGATATCCGAAAAACAGTTCGGATTTCCTAGTAGAGTTGAAGGTTTAGAGGACACCGTGTAAGGCTCCATCCTCAAGTAACGGGTAGCCGTATTTTTACGATCCGCACTTACTCCCATACTAGTTGAAAGTGAGTGCAACTAGTCATAAGAATTGGTCCAGTCTTTAGGGAACTACAAGAACCTAAATTGCTCGTTAACTCTTTCACAGATTGAAATTATCACCAACCAAATAGACAAGATAATTTGGCTGAACCTCTGTGGCCTTCACTGAGTTGAGTTGGTGAAATCGGGGTTTGCATTTGTGTATTGAATTGTGTGACAGTGCACTTGCACACACGGATCGTGGTTTCACAAATCTATTTTTTCCATTCTATTCGAAGATGTCGGAATATTGGCATTCATACCCAAACTCTGTGGGTGATCACATGACAAATTCCCAATCTTCTTTTCCACTTTCTTTTCAGAGGAACCCTCTCTTTCAGGTAGATTCTCCCCAACCATCATTCTCTTCACCCACCTACCCACCCTTGGTTGAAACTTTGAGATAAGAACCGCTCACAGAACCGAACATGTTCTATGAATACACAATGGAGCGGGTGAATTCGAGGATGAATATAGGTGTAACGACTTTGATATAGGAACACGATTCTCGATTACGTATGATAATTCACTATTTGAACTATCCCCCACTCGGGATGACTCATAACCCGAGTATGATGACTTTTCCTTTAACTACACAGATGACACCCAAAGTCAAGGAAATAGGACTCATGATGACCGGAGCCTAATCACAGAGACTGACTACATCTCGATTCAGGAGAAAATGCCAATGTCACGGCAATTACTGAGGATAGTCGCTCATCTCTGAGTCATGAGACAATAGCGGATGACATAGCTCGGATCAATAAGAGAATCAGGATTTTGACAAAACAATTTGATAATGTCATCCAAATAGTAAAGGGCATGATAATCAACCAAGAGGAATCAAGACAATCACAGAACGAATTCGAAATACATAATGTGCCTGATTCCCACACACGGACACCACATACCACTGACCATCCTATTGACTCTATTGAAAATTCCAAAAAAATCAAAAACCCAAAAATTCAAAAAATTTAGACAACATCAATATGGAAGCATTTTGCAAAAGTCTGATCTTAGAGCTTCCATTAATCAAGGCAATAGAATATGTACCCGATCTCAGAGATTTGTGAAGGGTCGATTATCACATAAGAAGACGGGAAAGAAAATATCTCAAACTGAATATCATTTAATTACTATGGCCATTTCAATGGTGCTAAACTAAACAAGCAGGTCCGGAAAGTCAAATGGTTGACCAATGGTGAAATTGAGAATACTGAGTGTAATAATGTTTGGACTGATGATGATTCTACTCTTAATATCCTCTCAAAGTCCGTGTTTGACCGACTCGAACTCGGATCGTTTAGATAGACCCGAGTGATCGTTCAATTTCCCGACCGATCCGTAAAAAGACCGAGAGGAATTTTTTCTGTCGTCACTACTTTCCAAGGTATCGCACATAGAGTGGACTTTATTGTCCTAGACATTCAACACGGAGGAGATGTATATGAGCCTTTCATTATTTTGGGAAAGTCATTTTTGGCTTCCTCTAGAGCGACTATTAACTGCGAGACTCAAGACTTTATATTCCTGAACCCAAATCCAACCGATTAAATTCTCGAGGACACACCAAACATCTAGAAAACCGAACAAGAAACCATCAGTCGTGACATAGAAGAATCCTCATTTGCCCAGACCCTTCCACTTATCACAGACACATACGAAGGAGAGACATCTTACAAAACGGCTGATGATGCTAAAAAGGTGAATAAAATCAACTGAGATACATCCGATTAGCCACACCCGGACAAGGTTATTTCAGACCTCCTTGAGTCCACACACGCAAAGCCAAAAGAGAACAAATACTCAGGATGTGTGCTGACAAGACAAGAATATTACAATGTACATGAAGACTCTTCTGATAAAAACCTATGGTCAGTACCTCACAAAGAATACCTCTTGAACCGACTAAGAATGCCACCTTCAACATTTTGGAAAAGGAATCTTCTAAGGATTCCACATCAGGTTTGGAGGATGCAATCACTATGAGAGAGCTCAGTTCAAAGAATCTGGAGACTGATTGGAACAAGCAATCAATCATCGACCCACGTAGGACTTTCCTTGCCCCTCTCTATTATTCTTCTAAGGCCGACTCCCCTGATCCCATTCAATACACATGAACCATTTGGTATGAACAGACTAATACTTATTCATCTGAATATTCAGAGGAAGAACATATTGACCCGAAGACTAAGCGAACTCTGAGAATGCAGTCTTTCTTTCAATATTCCCTTCTATCACATGCTTCAAAAAAGATCGGTCGTAGACCTCCTTGATCATCGACCACCCTTTCCCCGTCCCCATCAGTTCCCTTGTATATTTTCTTCCTATACTTAGGCCAAGGCCTAGGTATAGGGGGGACCGATGCCATCTGCATTTACTCATCATTCTATTCCCCACTCGATCTGTATATTCTCCAGATCTCATCGGTTTTGATACTAACTCCTATCCAATACTTAGGCTGACCAGAGCCTAAGTATAGGGGGACCGATGTCCACCCCATATATACTTATCCATTTCTCCTCTTGACCTCGACTGCTCCACTTTTTGATCTTCTTCTATACTTAGGATGATCGGAGCCTAATTATAGGGGGCAGTTGACTTCTATACTCCTTTTTTATTTTTCACTCTCCTACGCTTAGCACGAGCTATGCCTTTTCATAGCTTCTTGTGCTGTGAGGACATAGCACACACTAAGTATAGGGAGCATGTATATCTATTACATATGTACTTTACCCATAACTCGTACTTTCACGTATTTTCATATATATTATGCAATAATTACGGGATTGGTAAAAGTTCAAAAAAATAAAATAAAGAAAATAAATCAACAACAACAAACAAAAAAATCTCTTTACTCTTGCATATCATTCTTGCATTCATACAAAAAAATCATCTTGCACCTCATATGCATAATATCTACATTTCATTTGCATATCTAGCATATACAAAGTGAAAAGTTATTGGGTTCTGAACTAAGTTATGAATAGAAGTGGAGAGTGGTCTTCACTCGACCTTAATCTACCTAATTTTCAAAGGAATTTCACCGAGAAAGAGGATTCTAAAAGCATCAGATCTTTTGACTTAATTCTTCGAGTTGCGCATGACAATGTGCATCCTTTGACTCTTAGTGTCTAACTTGTTCTCCTAATTCTGGGTATAGCTTCTGAGTAGGGAATTAATCTATACTCTCACAATATGCACTTAGCTCAACTCAGACGGGGTGTTGGAAGACTGTGTGGGTCTCTTTTCTGGTAGCATTGACATCTAAAGATCAGAGTATGGGTTTAAATAAAGCTTTGGATAAGGGATGGATGACTGGGAACAAATTTTTTTCTAAGACCCCAGAACATGTACAGAAAAAAGATTCCATATCCGTAGGGGCACAAAAGTTCCATACAGAATTACCAAAAATCCATACCAAAAAGAAGCCAACTACCAAATAAATATTTGACCAAAAAGTTTCAAGCTTCAATAAAACCTGCAGATCATGGTGGAGACATGGCTAAACTAGCCGGATCCACAAGGTGAGGTGACTACACTCGTCATCCTCCAGTTCTTTTCCCCTTCTTATAGTTTCTCCCTCTTTTCGATTGTGAACACATCATGACAGACCTTAGAAGGAAATACCTGACTCCCCGAGAATGAGTTATTGGGGGAGAGGTTTGCATGGTAGTCCGACATTCTTGATGGGAAGAGCTAAAGCCTTTCACACACATGCGATCGTTGTTCAATGTTCATGTGATATGCTTTGGGAGAAGGATTGATCTAACATGACTTCTAAGCTGAATCAGTTACAATGATATGCCGAACTCGAGGGATGTTGATTTTCAGAAGTTCCGACACACTATTAATCTAAAGGTTGGGTCTAGCCCTATTTTCACCATTGTTCATGACTTTGGTATGGAACCCTAAATCATTTCACTTCTGCATTTCATTTTAGTTGCTCGGGGATGAGCAAGGTTTAAGCATAAGGGGTTGATGAATCCGTTATTCATCACACTAAAAGATGAAAATAGAGCTTCTTTTCTGAGTAATTAGCTTCATTTCATCATTTTTTCTGCATTTTTACCATTCATGCACTTAGAATTAATATCTACATTTTAGCACGAATAATTGCATTCACAATCATCTTCACATTTCCTCTTAAATTCATGCACTTTTAATTAAATAATGCTAACTCTAATTTACATGAAACTAAATTTATTGTGTACATATTACTAACAAGATTAAAGGAAAAATACAAAAATTGCTAACCCATATAATTGGCTCGTGAGACAAAATCCTAATTCCAAAATAGAAAGACTAAAATGTGCATATCTTCCTCACACAGTGTCCAATTTTGGTCTACGCACTTTTAAAGTAATATACATTCAAAGAACTTCAAAACAAGATCGATTTCATAAAAATCAGAGCTCATATGTGAAAGTTGGGTTTTGGGCCTCTTTTGCGCATTTTGTGTTTTACCTGATTTTAACTTGTTAATTTATGTACATAATTAATCCTTTCTCTTTTATTTCTTTTTCATATATATTCTTTGATGAAGGTTTTATTAACATTCATAAAAATCCAATTTCAAAATGAGCTAGAAATCAAAGAATTTAACTGAGTCCAAGTCTTCAGTGTTTGTCTGTACAAAAGTCTCTTTGCTCGATTTTTATTTTAGTTTCCTATTTTATATTTACTAAAAATCCAAAAAATAAATAATTTGTAAATATTTATCTTTTATTTTTATCATTATTTTCCCTTATTTTTTTATTAATTAAAAATAATATAAAAATTACAAAATCCAAAAATTAAGGAATTCTATGTACATAGAGCACCTCAAAAATATCACTTTGCACAGATGGCCACCTTTTCTTTTGGTCATATCATAAAAGTTGTAGAACTCATCGAGACAAGAAAATTTCATGAAGAATTTTTTTTTGATCCGAGGTCATTTTCTATTTCTATCATATTTATCTTTAGAATTTATTTCTTGATTTTTCTGAAGATGACACGTAGCCGCTCCTGGAGCCGCCACGCGTCACTCATTTTTAGCCTCTTTATTTCCTTATTTTCATTTTTACAACAAAAAAGTAAAAATTAAACCACAACACATGCTGGATACGTGCCCCCCTCCGCACGTGCCCAACACGTGTCGCCCGATCACCCTTCTCTCCTAGTCAACCCGAAAGCTCCGCTTCTTCCATCTGCTACCCACCTCCATCCTCTTTGGGCAGGTACACAATCTGTCACTCCCCTATCCTCCCCGTCGACATGCACCGACCCAAATCGACTACCACCTTCATCGACGCCCCCTTCGACTCCACTGCCACGCCTCGTACAACCACTTCGCCCCAGTTCCATCACCTCTGTAACCGTGCTCGATCACATCATACACCATCACACCGCCCATACAGCCTTCACCTTCGCTCTCTCTGCCCAACGACCCCATGCTTCGACTCTAGATCATCTCCTCCTCCTCCGATCTTTGGCCATCGAGCCACTGCATCCTCTTCCAGGAGATTCGTTGATCACCAGCCGAAGCGCCACCACAAGAAGCCTTCTGAGGCTCCTTCTCCGACAACCTCCCCATTGCCATCCGCTCCATCATTGGTCTCTGTTGACATTTCTCACCATCGGAGGGCCGCTTCTTCAATCGCTCCGCCAGCCTCCACCACGACCCCGCTCCGACTTCGACGAGCCACCACCAGTCGCTCCTCCACCCTCACTTTAGGTGCATCCTCTCTCCTCTCTCCGACGTCGGTCGGAACACAACGCCCTCTACCACCACTGCAGCCACATCCCTCCACGGTTCCGCCCCTAAGGCCGAGCTCGCTTTCTGAGGCCCCCACCATGTGTGTCGTACGTGCATTGGGAGAACGTCTGGAAAGAATGCGCCCTTCACATGATCGACACGTGCGCATGAGGGCTATTTGCTGAAGACCCTAGGAGACTCGTCGATTTCCATCCAAGTCCAACATCAGAGGGTCACGTGCATAACACGTGAATAACTACAAATTTTGCATCCACCCCTCCGGGGTTCAAGTAATTCACTTTCTTCCCTGCTCTGCAATTTGTTTTTTTTTCAAATTTTATATCATTGCAAATAGAACCCTCTATTGCTTCTATAATTTGAACCTCTACATTGCATAATTTTTTTATTTAAAAATAACATTATGTTATTCAATTAATTATCTACATAATGGCATGCTTGTGATATTTTTATTCTCTGTGGTTAACTAATAATTAATATTCTTGCGTAAAAGTGCATATTTTGCCCATTCTATACTTCGAAATTCATATCTGATTGACCATCACTCCAAAAATTGCCAAAATATCATGGATCCTATAATTAATTGTTGACATTGTGCCTAAAAAGAATTGCATGTGCATGCATATTTTTCTCTATAAAAACATTTTGTGTATTTAATTAATTATTTTTTTAGTAGGTACTAGATTCAACTTTTTTAGTGTTTAGGACTTTTTTGAGATATATTACCTATTGATATATCATAGATAATTTTATTTCCTGAAAATAAGCAGATTTAATATTTATTGTAATTAATTATTGAAAATCACACTATTTGCATACATAAATTCATTATTTATTCATGTTGCATCCAAAATTTCCAAAAAAATTACAATGCATTTATTTTATCAATATTTCCATCTTGGCCAAGTATCATAATTTTTTGGACAATGTTTTAATGAAAATTGTATTTTAGTCCCTGAACTTTGTCAATTTTGCATTTAACTCATTTATTGCATTTAACTCATTTATTGCATTTAAAAATACCAAAACCTCTTTGAAAACCAAACCTCGCGATCGACTATAGATCAACCTAAGGAGACATTTGCCTCCCTAAATTCTACCTGGGACTTACCAAGTAAAATAATATAAATTAACCACTCGCTTTAATTTGACACATTAATTAAATTAGCGGTCATTTTGATCAATCCTAATTTGCCTCACTGCAATGAATGAAACCAAATGTTAATTTTGCTAGATTAACCAAGATATTTTATGGTTCTTTAGCATGGTGGTAGATGGAGATCACTGGTTTGTGATCGATTGATGCACGTGCATGTGATCTAGAGTGTTAGTGAGATGGAGGGAGATATGGAGCGCAATATTGATGAAGGAATCGAGACGAACCAAGGCATGGATTGCACTCCCAAATTCGGTGAAGACGATAGGGTAGGTGGCTCTAACCAGAGTCAAAGCGGGTTAGGGTACAGTTGACCTAGGTCAGCAAATACTCGCACCTGGTTGGTCCACGTGGACCAACCAAGAAATTCTAAGGCAAAAAATGCCTTGGAAAATGAATAAAATAGTATAAAATTTAAATAATTTTTTATTAAAACATAAAAAATATTCTTATCTTTATGTAGTAATTATTTCCTATTTTATTTTTTGAGGTATTTTATTATATGTTACTTTTTACAAGTACAAATATATGTATATTCACATATTTTTATGTATTTTATTTTTATTTTGCATTCTATGTTTTATTATTTTATACAAATATTTTATATATTTATAACTTATTTAAATATACACAAATATATTTTATTATATTTTTATGATGTTATTTGCATAATTAAATAAATATAGGTATATAGTGTATATGCATAAGTATAGATACTTGATATAAATATTTTATATACTTATTTTATTTTTGTCATTTATTTATGGTTTTATTTTATTTTTAATATGTACATATATAAATAAATAATATTTTTATAAAAATATAAAATTATAGAAATACTAAAGAATAAATAAAATGATATTTTATTTGGGTAAATTATTTAATAGGGGCCCAAAACCTAATTTTCACACCTTAACTCTAAATTAAGTGAAACCATCTTCATTAAATAGCTTATTAAATGTTATATAAAATTAAAGGTGACTTTGATGCATTTTGAGTTTTTATTAAGGAGATATGTGTCTGGAAAGTTTGGGTTTTGACTTTTTTATTTGGAGTATAAAAGGTACATTGTATATTATTTTTCTATGAAATCAATTTTGTATTTTTATTTGTATTTTTATCTATAAACTTCATGTAAAAAGTTTATTTATTTGATGAATAAAATAAAGAATAAAATAGGTCCCAAAAGGTAATTATTGGCCTATTTTTGTAGGGTCTTCCGACTATATTTACTGTTCAGTTTGCCAGCCTATCTCACCCTACTTTATTCCTTGCCGACTAAGTCATCATGATGACTGAGTCTCGGGGGATATGGTCACTCAACAGCTATGGTGTCTCATTTCTCTTTCTTTTCTTTTCTTTATTCTTTTATTTTGGCAATAAATGTAGTATTTATACAATATTTTCTACAATATTTTGCACAACTTATAGAGTTTTATTTTAGCAAATTAATGCTATATACATGCATTTAGCTAGGGTTTAAAAGCCAAAATCAAAGAATAAAGGTGATGAATTGAGGATTCATTGGTGCCTTATTTTGCTTTAGAGGACTCCTCATAATGCACGACCTGCACCAAAAGATGGGGAGGCTCGAGGGCTTGCTCCTTGGCTGAAGGTTGAAGCTGGTAGCAGCGAAATTGACGGAGGGTGAAGAGCTTCCAACAAGGGTGGCGGATGAAGCTCGACTCCCAGATCCATAATGGATCTGGGATGATCAGATGGGAGGAAAATGTAGACATGAAGGGGAATGGAATGAGATGAAAGGTGAGTCGAGTTAATGGTCAGATACGAGTAATTTGGCCTGGAGCTCGAGCTCCAAGTTAAATTAGGGCTTCTCAAATTAACTTAATCTAAGCGATTAAGTGCAAAATTAAACTACGTAAATTAAATCTAATAGATAAAATTACCTAGAAAGAGAAGATACATGGCCTCAACTTGGCCGAAAAGCCAAGGAAGCTGGACCTACTGATGGTGCTCTGTCGATGATGTGGATATCCTCCTCCAGCCGTTCCTCCTCACTACAGGACCAATCAACTGCTTGATGTCACCAAGGAGAAGATGTTCGAAGAAACTAAGGGGCTAAGAATGGCTAGGAGGGGATCAAACTTCAAAAATATGGAGAAGACTGAAATTTACAGAAGAATGGATGGCTGGGAAGGTCACGGGTGTGACAGAGTTGGTGTAATCGAATGATCAATCGGAAGTGTGGCAATGATAAGGAAGGCGATGATAAGGAAGGAGTGGGGCATAATGTTGATGAAGGAATCAAGGATCCTCGAGCCTTAAATCATCGTCGAAAAATCAAACAAAATGGGTAGTTTCGATGTTTCTGACAAGTTGGAGAGGGAGGCTATACAGTTGACCGAGGTCAACTTATGGAGGGTTCTGATTGGTCCATGTGGACTAACCAAAAAAAGGAATCCAAAAATATTTGTAAATTCATATTAAAATATAAAATGAATTAATTATTTTGTTGTTGTAAAGTAAAAAATGTTTATAATTTTATTTTCCATTTAATGTAAATTTTTATTTATTTTTTCGAGGCTATTTATTATAGGTTAATATTTACATGTATAATTATAGGTAAATATACCTATATTTTGGTTTTTTACTTTTTATTTGTATTATATATTTTATTATTCTATACATATATTTTATATATTTTTAATTTGTTATTACATATTTAGGTATTTTTATTATATTTTTCTAAATTTCTTTCTGTACTTAATTAATTATATACATATTCTTTATAGGTGTATATAGGTTTGATTGATCTATATTTTTAATTACTTTATTTATTTATTTATTTGATGGTTTTATTTTTTTAATTATGGACATGTAATTTAAATAATATTTACAAATTTATAAAAAATAAATCGAAAAATAGAAAGAATAAATATATTGAATATAATATTTGGTATACTACATAATTAAGGCCCAAAACCTAATTTTGCATCTTAACTCCAATTTAAATGAAACCACCTTCATTAAATATCTTATTTAATTTTATCAAAAATAAAGATGAGTTTTGTCAATTTTGATACAATATGGAGAAGATATGTGTATGCAAAATTTTCTTTACGGCCTTTTATTTTGTGTGTCTCGAGTAAGCTATGCATTATTTTTCTATGAAATCAATTATATATTTTTTTGTATTTTTATGTATAATATTCTTATTGAGGGTTTTATTATTTGATGTTTAAAAAATAATAACATAAAATGGGTCCCAAAATGTAATACAAAAAATAAATTAGGGTTTTTATGTGGTTTTCTGTGTATTTTTGTACAGTTTCTCTGCCCTTTCTCCCCCTATTTATTCCTTATCAATCAAGTCGTCATGGTAACTGGGTCTCTGGGTCTAGGGTCACTTAGTGTCTGACACTTCATTCTTTTTTCTTTTCTTTTTTTATTCTTTTATTTTGGAATTAAATACAATATTTATACGACATTTTAGTTAGTATTTTGTGTATTTTATATAGTGTTTATTTTCATAAATTAGTGATATATACTTGCATTAAGCTAGGAATTTAGGGTTAAAATGAAAGAGTAAAGGTGATGAAATGGAGATTCATCAGCAATTTAATCAAATTTATCCAAAATGTTTTACAATAATATTTGAAGTTTCATGACCAAATGAAAATAACTAAACCTGGAGGGGGTTGGTTACAAAATGTCCAAGCGCCTCAAGTGTATGAGCACATGAGATGACTTGACATTGGACCTAAGTGCAATAAAGATAAAGTTAAAGGTTTGAAGCATAAATATTACATAACTTCGACAACTACAAATGAACATTTAAACATTAAAAATTAGACACAAAAATGAGGGATTAAATGTGAAATACACTGCTCATCGTGCGCATGTGAACGATCGAGAGCACTTCACTTATCCTTGTGGACGACCAGATGTACTGATGAATACCCATTCATCACTTTTTATTCTTTTATTTTAACTACAAAACCCTTCTTAAACACATGTAGATATAGGTAAATATCAATAATTAGCAAAAAAACATGCATTGTGTAAAAATAAATAATTAGCATATTTTTGTGAAAAAATAAAAGAATAAAGAAACAAAAGAAAAAGAGGGAGATATTTAGAATAAATATTGAGCGACCTAATCCCAAGGGAGGGCTCAGCATGGGCCTGACCGTATAAAAACCCATGTAGAGAGAGATAAGGAAGCTCATGTGTGTACATATACCTATAAATAAATAAAAAAATTTTCCTCTAAAAAAATTATAAAAATAAAAATGGGTTTGGATTTATATGTAAATATTTGTAAATATTAAATTAAAACAAAAATAAGAAAAATAAAAAAGAAAATAAAAATAACCTTCCTTGTATATATTCATCATGTACATAAGACCACACATCTATTTATTTATCCCTATAAATAAATAAATAAATAAAAATCCCATAAAAATCGTACATACTTTATATCTCATAATGTTAATAAATAAAAATCATAAAAACAAAATGGAATAAAAAGAAATAAAAATAAAAATCAAAATAAATATTGTATATAGACCTTGTGCATATGTGTATATATCTATTTATTTTCTCTTTGTAATTAAATAATAAAAATAAAATAAAAATACCTAAATATTCCAAATTTTATGCTATAAATAAAAAAATATAAAATTGGAATAAAAATGTACAAAAATAAATAATTAAAAATCAAATCTAAAAATACAATATTGTATATACCTATGTATATAATACTATATTGTAAATACCTAATTTTTATTTCGAAAAAATAAATAAAAATCACAAAAAAATAGTTTATAAATAAATAAATATTTCTCATGTTTTGAGTTTTTCTTAATTCGGCCATTTACTATTTTAGTTTTAATTTCTAAATCTTTATGACGTGGCCATTCCTGATTGGTCCACGGGGGATGTTGACCCCCTGGTCAACTCCCCCCCTGGACCACTGACTTCCGGATCTGCGCCCGACCCGCTTCTTCTCCCATTTATTGCGCTTCGATCCGAGCTCCAAATCTGCTAACCTCATCCTCTGATCTGTCATTGATCGACCTTGATCCACGCCCGAAGGATAGCATCGGGGTCCATGCTCCGATTTTCTCGCCCGACACCCAGTTAGCCGGACCCCTAGGACTATATAGCCTGAGCTCCGCCGCACACTTTACCCCATCTTTGGCTCCGCATTCCCCTTCCCAGGACCTCCACCACTTTCGCCTGAGTGACGGCTTGCGTCCGGTGGTGTCGCAGCGAGGAGAGAGTGCCCGGTCATCGATCCGGCGACCTAGCGTCGCCGTGCGCCGCCCCTTGCGTGGTACTCGAGCCTCGGGCATCGACGGCCCTCGAGGCAAGGACCTAGAGCTTAAACAGCTCAACCACAGTCGACCTCGACCATCTGGTACGTTCAATTCTCCCTATCTTTTGTCAATTTCAGTTTACGCCCAATTTAGTTCATGCCGTCGACCGTCGATTCCGACCACACCCGTCCACATCTCGACCATCGGACTCGACCTTCACCTTTGCTCTTCTCTCCCGCTCATTCTTCACCCATCCATTCATCCCAGTTCGCACAAGAACTGGGAAACAGTCTCCTTCGTCGTCGCATCGCCGGAGACCCTTCGCCCCGACGCACAGACAACCCACCTCACCTCTAACCGGATCGAGGCACTTTGCCCTCGACCCAGGAGCGTGTTGCGATACCTTGCAGGTCTCGATAGGCCCATCTGAGGGCCTAACCATCCAGAGGCAACAGCTCCAGGCCATCGCCGCCGCCGGAGCTCCTCGGAGCTCGCCGGCTTCATCGGAGATCAGCAACAAGTGCGGGACACCTTGGCGGAGCTACTCCGCACCTCAGGAGCAGCAGAGGAGGGCCATCGCGTGCGTTCTGGGCCGGCGAAGTTCGCCGGCCATCTGTTCTTTGAGGAGCCTTCCCAGCATCCATCCAGCCTCCAGCTCCAGATTCGCTCAGAGCCGTTGATTTGAGGAGCTACGCCACCGTCCGATCCTTTGGAGGCACGATCAATACCGCACGATTAGATGAAGAGACACAAGTGACTCCAGACCGTTCGATCTCCACGTGTCGTCTTCACCGCCATCAATTCACCGAGGGTTTACCCACAGCGCATTCCAGCCGTCGGATCCTCCACGTGGGAGGCCCTCGACCGTTTGATCCGGCCTGCGTTCCTTCGTTGAGGCGCCGATGATTCACATCCGTCAGATCAGATACGTGGCGCTACCTCAACCGTCGATCATAATAAGGGGTAATATCACATAGGCCCCCTTTCTTTTTGTTTTTATTAAATAGTCCTGTAAATATTTTATCGAGTTTATTTTAGTTTGGTAAATTGCATAGAGGACCTTGACATTTCTTTTAATTGCACTTCTACCCCTGTGTATTGTGGACACGTGCTTCGTCACGTGTGCTTTGGTGAAATTGCATATGACGGGCCTGTAGTTTCTAGTTGTTATGGAATGAAAAACATTTTTGGTTAATTGCATTTATGCGTCTGTGAGTGCTTTTATTTCCACATGTGTTAAATTTAGTAAGATTTTTACACTTAAGCCCCTGGACTTTTAGCACCTGTTGCTAATAGGTCCAGGAACTTAAGTTAATTGCATATAGGTCCCTGAGTGCCCAGAACACGTGCGTGGCGCGTGGGAACCTGGATTTTTTGCACCTGGACCCCCTGGACTTTGGTTTTTGTTACTCTTAGGCCCCTGAAACATATTGTTATGACAAATAGGTCCCTGTGACTGCGGGCTATTATTTGTTGTAAATAAAATATCAAACCTCATCCAAATTAAGTGAAAATTTGACACGTGGCTCCTGCCACTGTGTAGAATTTTTACTAATTTTTGGGAAATTTTTGGAGCCCTTTTATTATTTTTAAAAAATAAAAAACCTCTCTTTTTCTCTCTGTTCAGATATAAAAATAATAAAAAATATTAAAACTTTCTCCAAAATTCTAAAAAATTCATATTTTGGTTGTTTTGATGTGTTTGATTTTATGACCAATTTTGGTCATTTATGGACTTACAAAAAATATAAAAATTGAAAACTTTGAAAATCTCATAAAAATTCTAAAAATTAATAGCAAATCTTAAAAATAATAAACTCAGTCTCTGAATTTTTCTTTTGTTTCTAGTTTACATGAAAAATACCTTCAGGCTTTATTAGCTCATTTTATATTTTATTTTGACCCTTAAAGTCTGGTTGGACAACAACATTATTTTTCAGCCTTCTTTCATTTTTATAAAATCCTATAAAAATCAGAAAATTATCAAAAACTCACTAAAAATAGTAAAAATTATAAAAATCATAA
The DNA here is from genome assembly GCA_037367405.1 of Ottelia alismoides. Classification (NCBI taxonomy): domain Eukaryota; kingdom Viridiplantae; phylum Streptophyta; class Magnoliopsida; order Alismatales; family Hydrocharitaceae; genus Ottelia; species Ottelia alismoides. The sequence continues at coordinate 1,802,303 of JAZKJV010001570.1, forward strand.
AAATATTTTTATTAGAATTTTTAAAGCATTTTAGAGTAATTAAATAATTGTTGAAGGTTGTGTGTTTTGTTTGTTTTTATTATTTTCTTTATAATAAAAATTCCAAAAAAATAAAAATATTAAAAATCCAGCAAAAATCATTTATTTTCATTTGTTTTTATTTTCGACTACTTCGTAGGCCGTAAGGCCATCACATGCTCCCTGAGTCTGACCCTGATCGCTATACCAGGCTAATCCAATAGCAGGGCCACTAGTTCTTTTTCTCTGATTTTCTCTTTGTTTGGTGGTCTACTCTTATATTTTTCTTGTTGAGCTGGATTTCTCAAGCGAGTGAGGACGCAACAACCTTCACTATATTTTATCCACCTTAGTCTGCTCGGTGATTCAACATCTCATCGCAATTTTAACTACAAAACCCTTGTTAAACACATGTAGATATAGGTAAATATCAATAACTAGCAAAAAGCATGCATTATGTAAAAATAAATAATTAGCATGTTTTTATGAAAAAATAAAAGAATAAAGAAACAAAAGAAAAAGAGGGAGATATTTAGAATAAATATTGAGCGACCTAATCCCAAGGGAGAGCTCAGCATGGGCATGACCGCATAAAAACCCAAGTAGAGAGAGATAAGGAAGCTCATGTGTGTACATATACCTATAAATAAATAAAAATATTTTCCTCTAAAAAATAATAAAAATAAAAATGGGTTTGGATTTATATGTAAGTATTTGTAAATATAAAATTAAAATAAAAATAAGAAAAATTAAAAAGAAAATAAAAATAACCTTCCTTGTATATATTCATCATGTACATAAGACCACATATTTATTTATTTATCCCAATAAATAAATAAACAAATAAAAATCCCATAAAAATTGTACATACTCTATATCTCATAGTGTAAATAAATAAAAATCATAAAAAGAAAAAAAAGAATAAAAATAAATAAAAATAAATATTGTATATAGACTTTGTACATATGTGTATATATCTATTTATTTTCCCTTTGTAATTAAATAATAAAAATAAAATAAAAATACCTAAATATTCCAAATTTTATGCTATAAATAAATAAAATATAAAATTGGAATAAAAATGTACAAAAATAAATAATTAAAAATCAAAATTAAAAATACAATATTGTATATACCTATGTATATAATACTATATTGTAAATACCTAATTTTTATTTCAAAAAATAAAGAAAAAACACAAAAAAATAGTTTATAAATAAATAATTATTTTTCATATTTTGAGTTTTTCTTAATTCGGCCATTTACTATTTTAGTTTTAATTTCTAAATCTTTATGACGTGGCCATTCCTAATTGGTCCACGGGGGATGTTGACCCCCCAGTCAACTCCCCCCTAGACCACTGACTTCCGGATCTGCGCCCGACCCGCTTCTTCTCCCATTTATTACGCTTCGATCCGAGCTCCAAATCCGCTAACCCCGGTCTCTAATCCGTCATTGATCGACCCTGATCCACGCCCGGAGGATAGCATCGGGGTCCGTGCTCTGATTTTCTCGCCCGACACCCAGTTAGCCAGACCCCTAGGACTATATATCCTGAGCTCCGCTGCACACTTTACCCCATCTTTGGCTCCGCATTCCCCTTCTCAGGACCTCCACCACCTTTGCCTGAGTGACAGCTTGCGTCTGGTGGTGTCGCAGCGAGGAGAGAGTGCCCGATCATCGATCCGGCGACCTAGCGCCGCCCCTTGCGTGGTGCTCGAGCCTCGGGCATCGACGGCCCTCGAGGCAAGGACCTAGAGCTTCAACAGCTCAACTAAAGTCGACCTCGACCATCTGGTACGTTCGATTCTCCCTACTTTTTGCCAATTTCAGTTTACGGCCAATTTAGTTCATCGCCGTCGACCGTCGATTCCGACCACACCCGTCCACATCTCGACCATCGGACTCGACCTTCACCTTCGCTCTTCTCTCCCGCACATTCTTCACCCATCCATTCGTCCCAGTTCGCACAGGAACTAGGATTCAGTCTCCTTCGCCGTCGCATCGCCCGAGACCCTTCGCCCCGACGCACAGACCACCCACCTCACCTCTAACCAGGTCGAGGCACTTTGCCCTCAACCCAGGAGCATGTTGCGATACCTTGCAGGTCTCGATAGGCCCATCTGAGGGCCTAACCATTCAGAGGCAGCAACTCCAGGCCATCGCCGCCGGAGCTTCTCGGAGCTCGCCGGCTTCATCGGAGATCAGCAGCAGCTGCGGGACACCTTGGCGGAGCTACTCCGCACCTCAGGAGCAGCAGAGGAAGGCCATCGCGCGCGTTCTGGGCCGGAGAAGTTCGCCGGCCATCTGTTCTTCGAGGAGCCTTCCCAGCCGTCCATCCAGCCTCCAGCTCCAGATCCGCTCAGAGCCGTTGATTTGAGGAGCTACGCCACCGTCCAATCCTTTGGAGGCGCGATCAGGACCGCACGATTAGATGAAGAGACAGAAGTGACTCCAGACCGTTCGATCTCCACGTGTCGTCTTCACCGCCGTCGATTCACCGAGGGTTTACCCACAGCGCATTCCAGCCGTTGGATCCTCCACGTGGGAGGCCCTCGGCTGTTCGATCTGGCGTGCGTTCCTTCGTTTTGGCACCAGCGATTCACATCCGTCAGATCAGATACGTGGCGCTACCTCAACCGTCGATCATAATAAGGGGTAATATCACTTAGGCCCCCTTTCTTTTTGTTTTTATTAAATAGTCCTGTAAATATTTTATCAAGTTTATTTTAGTTTGGTAAATTGCATAGAGGACCTTGTCATTTCTTTTAATTGCACTTCTACCCCTGTGTATTGTGGACACGTGCTTCGTCACGTGTACTTTGGTGAAATTGCATATAACGGGCATGTAGTTTCTGGTTGTTATGGAATGAAAAACATTTTTGGTTAATTGCATTTATGCCCCTATGAGTGCTTTTATTTCCACATGTGTTGAATTTAGTGGGCTTTTTACACTTAAGCCCCTGGACTTTTAGCACCTGTTGCTAATAGGTCCAAGAACTTAAGTTAATTGCATATAGGTCCCTGAGTGCCCAAAACACGTGCATGGCGCGTGGGAACCTGGATTTTTTGCACCTGGACCCCTGGACTTTGGTTTTTGTTACTCTTAGGCCCCTGAAACATATTGTTATGACAAATAGGTCCTCTGTGACTGTGGGCTATTATTTGTTGTAAATAAAATATCAAACCTCATCCAAATTAAGTGAAAATTTGATACGTGGCTCCTGCCACTGTGTAGAATTTTCATTAATTTTTGGGAAATTTTTGGAGCCCTTTTATTATTTTTAAAAAATAAAAAACCTCTCCTTTTGTCTCTGTTTAGAAATAAAAATCATAAAAATATTAAAACTTTCTCGAAAATTCTAAAAAAATCATATTTTGGTTGTTTTGATGTGTTTGATTTTCTGACCAATTTTGGTCATTTTTGGACTTATAAAAAATAAAAAATTGAAAAACTTTGAAAATCTCATAAAAATTCTAATAATTAATAGAAAATCTTAAAAATAATAAACTCAGTCTCTGAATTTTCCTTTTTGGTTCTAGTTTACATGAAAAATACCTTCATTTTATATTTTATTTTGACCCTTGAAGTTTGGCTGGACAGTAGCATTGTTTTTCAGCCTTCTTTCATTTTTATAAAATCCTATAAAAATAAGAAAAAATTCACTAAAAATAGTAAAAATTATAAAAATCATAAAAATAATTTTATGAGAATTTTTAGAGCATTTTAGAGTAATTAAATAATTGTTGAAGGTTGTGTGTTTTGTTTGTTTTTATTATTTTCTTTATAATTAAAACTTCCAAAAAAATATAAAAATATTAAAAATCCACCAAAAATCATTTATTTTCATTTGTTTTTATTTTCGACTACTTCGTAGGCCGCAAGGCCATCACGTGCTCCCTGAGTCCGACCCTGGTCGCTATACCAGGCTAATCCAATAGCCAGGGCCACTAGTTCTTTTTCTCTGATTTTCTCTTTGTTTGGTGGTCTACTCTTACATTTTTCTTATTGAGCTGGATTTCTCGAGCGACTGAGGTCACAACGACCTTCGCTATATTTTATCCACCTTAGTCTGCTCGGTGATTCTCATCTCATTGCAAAGAATAAAGAGTGATGAATACCCATTCATCACTCTTTATTCTTTTATTTTAACTACAAAACCCTTGTTAAACACATGTAGATATAAGTAAATATCAATAATTAGCAAAAAGCATGCATTGTGTAAAAATAAATAATTAGCATGTTTTTGTGCAAAAATAAAAGAATAAAGAAACAAAAGAAAAAGAGGGAGATATTTAGAATAAATATTGAGCGACCTAATCCCAAGGGAGGGCTTAGCATGGGCCTGACCGCATAAAAACCCAAGTAGAGAGAGATAAGGAAGCTCATGTGTGTACATATACCTATAAATACATAAAAATATTTTCCTCTAAAAAAACATTAAAAATAAAATTGGGTTTGGATTTATATGTAAATATTTGTAAATATAAAATTAAAATAAAAAATAAGAAAAATTGAAAAGAAAATAAAAATAACCTTCCTTGTATATATTCATCAAATACATAAGACCACATATCTATTTATTTATCCCTATAAATAAATAAATAAAAATCCCACAAAAATTGTACATACTCTATATCTCATAATGTAAATAAATAAAATCATAAAAACAAAAATAGAATAAAAAAAATAAAAATAAAAATCAATATAAATATTGTATATAGACCTTGTACATATGTGTATATATCTATTTATTTTCCCTTTGCAATTAAATAATAAGAATAAAATAAAAATACCTAAATATTCCAAATTTTATGCTATAAATAAATAAAATATAAAATTGGAATAAAAATGTACAAAATTAAATAATTAAAATCAAAATTAAAAATACAATATTATATATACCTATGTATATAATACTATATTGTAAATACCTAATTTTTATTTCAAAAAAATAAATAAATATCGCAAAAAAATATTTTATAAATAAATAAATATTTTCATGTTTTGAGTTTTTCTTAATTCGGTCATTTACTATTTTAGTTTTAATTTCTAAATCTTTATGACGTGGCCATTCCTGATTGATCCACGGGGTATGTTGACCCCCCGGTCAACTCCCCCCTGGACCACTGACTTCCGGATCTGCGCCCGACCCGCTTCTTCTCCCATTTATTGCGCTTCGATCCAAGCTCCAAATCCGCTAACCCAGGCTCTAATCCTTCATTGATCGACCCTGATCCATGCCCGGAGGATAGCATCGGGGTCTGTGCTCCGATTTTCTCGCCCGACACCCAGTTAACCGGACCCCTAGGACTATATAGCCTGAGCTCCGCCGCACACTTTACCCCATCTTTGGCTCCGCATTCCCCTTCCCAGGACCTCCACCACCTTCGCTAGAGTGACAGCTTGCGTCCGGTGGTGTCGCAGCGAGGAGAGAGTGCCCGGTCATCGATCCGACGACCTAGCACCGCCGTGCGTCGTCCTTGCGTGGTGCTCGAGCCTCGGGCATCGACGACCCTCGAGGCAAGGACCTAGAGCTTCAACATCTCAACCACCATCAACCTCGACCATCTGGTACGTTCGATTCTCCCTATCTTTCGCCAATTTCAGTTTACGCCCAATTTAGTTCATCACCGTCGACCGTCGATTCCGACCACACCCGTTCACATCTCGACCATCGGACTCGACCTTCACCTTCTCTCTTCTCTCCCGCACATTCTTCACCCATCCATTCATCCAGTTCGCACAGGAACTAGGAATCAGTCTCCTTCGCTGTCGCATCGCCGGAGACCCTTCGCCCCGATGCACAAACCACCCACCTCACCACTAACCAGGTCGAGGCACTTTGCCCTCAACCCAAGAGCGTGTTGCGATACCTTGCAGGTCTCGATAGGCCCATCTAAGGGCCTAACCATCCAGAGGCAGCAGCTCCAGGACATCATCGCCGCCGGAGCTCCTCAGAGCTCGCTGGCTTCATCGGAGATCAGCAGCAGCTGCGGGACACCTTGGCGGAGCTACTCCGCACCTCAGGAGCAGCAGAGGAGGGCCATCGCGCGCGTGCTGAGCCGGCGAAGTTCGCCGGCCATCTGTTCTTCGAGGAGCCTTCCCAGCCGTCCATCCAGCCTCCAGCTCCAGATTCGCTCAAAGCTGTTGATTTGAGGAGCTACGCCACCGTCCGATCCTTTGGAGGCACGATCAGGACCCACACGATTAGATGAAGAGACACCAGTGACTCCAGACCGTTCGATCTCCACGTATCGTCTTCACTGCCGTGCGATTCACCGAGGGTTTACCCACAGCGCATTCCAGCCGTCGGATCCTCCCACGTGGGAGGCCCTTGGTCGTTCGATCCGGCCCGCGTTCCTTCGTTGAGGCGCCAACGATTCACATCCGTCAGATCAGATACGTGGCGCTACCTCAACCGTCGATCATAATAAGGGGTAATATCACTTAGGCCCCCTTTCTTTTTGTTTTTATTAAATAGTCCTGTAAATATTTTATCAAGTTTAATTTTAGTTTGGTAAATTGCATAGAGGACCTTGTCATTTCTTTTAATTGCACTTCTACCCCTGTGTATTGTGGACACGTGCTTCGTCACATGTACTTTGGTGAAATTGCAAATGACGGGCCTGTAGTTTCCTGGTTGTTATAGAATGAAAAACATTTTTGGTTAATTGCATTTATGCCCCTGTGAGTGCTTTTATTTCAACATGTGTTGAATTTAGTGGGCTTTTTACACTTAAGCCCCTGGACTTTTAGCACATGTTGCTAATAGGTCCAGGAACTTAAGTTAAGTGCATACAGGTCCTTGAGTGCCTAGAACACGTGCGTGGCATGTGGGAACCTGGATTTTTTGCACTTTGACCCCCTGGACTTTGGTTTTTGTTACTCTTAGGCCCCTGAAACATATTGTTATGACAAATAGGTCCCTATGACTGTGGGCTATTATTTGTTGCAAATAAAATATCAAACCTCATCCAAATTAAGTGAAAATTTGATACGTGGCTCCTGCCACTGTGTAGAATTGTCACTAATTTTTGGGAAATTTTTGGAGCCCTTTTATTATTTTTAAAAAAACAAAAACCTCTCTTTTTGTCTCTATCCAGATATAAAAATCATAAAAAATATTAAAACTTTCTCAAAAATTCTAAAAAATTCATATTTTGGTTGTTTTGATGTGTTTGATTTTCTGACCAATTTGGTCATTTGGACTTACAAAAATATAAAATTGAACAACTTTGAAAATCTTATAAAAATTCTAATAATTAATAGAAAATCTTAAAAATAATAAACTCAGTCTCTGAATTTTCCTTTTTGTTTCTAGTTTACATGAAAAATACTTCAGGCTTTATTAGGGTCATTTTATATTTTATTTTAACCCTTGAAGCCTAGTTGGACAGTAGCATTGTTTTTCAGCCTTCTTTCATTTTTATAAAATCCTTTAAAAATCTGAAAATTATTAAAAAATTCATTAAAAAACAGTAAAAATTATAAAAATCATAAAATATTTTTATTAGAATTTTTAGAGCATTTTAGAGTAATTAAATAATTGTTGAAGGTTGTGTGTTTTGTTTGTTTTTAATATTTTCTTTATAATTAAAAATTCCAAAAAATATAAAAATATTAAAAATCCACCAAAAATCATTTATTTTCATTTGTTTTTATTTTCACTACTTCGTAGGCCGCAAGGCCATCACATGCTCCCTGAGTCCGACCCTGGTCGCTATAACAGGCTAATCCAATAGCCAGGGCCATTAGTTCTTTTCTCTGATTTTCTCTTTGTTTGGTGGTCTACTCTTACATTTTTCTTGTTGAGCTGGATTTCTCGAGCGACTGAGGTTGCAACGACCTTTGCTATATTTTATCCACCTTAGTCTGCTCGGTGATTCTCATCTCATCGCAAAGAATAAAGAGTGATGAATACCCATTCATTACTCTTTATTCTTTTATTTTAACTACAAAACCCTTGTTAAACACATGTAGATATAGGTAAATATCAATAATTAGCAAAAAGCATGCATTGTGTAAAAATAAATAATTAGCATGTTTTTGTGCAAAAATAAAAGAATAAAGAAACAAAAGAAAAAGAGGGAGATATTTAGAATAAATATTGAGCGACCTAATCCCAAGGGAGGGCTCAGCATGGGCTTGACCGCATAAAAACCCAAGTAGGGAGAGATAAGGAAGCTCATGTGTGTACATATACCTATAAATAAATAAAAACATTTTCTTCTTAAAAATAATAAAAATAAATCGGGTTTGGATTTTGATGTAAATATTTGTAAATATTAAATTAAAATAAAGATAAGAAAAATTAAAAAGGAAATAAAAATAACCTTTCTTGTATATATTCATCATGTACATAAGACCACATATCTACTTATTTATCCCTATAAATAAATAAATAAAAATCCCATAAAAATTGTACATACTATATATCTCATAATGTAAATAAATAAAAATCATAAAAAGAAAAATAGAAAAGAAATAAAATAAAAATCAAAATAAATATTGTATATAGACCTTGTACATATGTGTATATATCTATTTATTTTCCTTTGTAATTAAATAATAAAAATAAAATAAAAATACCGAAATATTCCAATATTTATGCTATAAATAAATAAAATATAAAATTGGAATAAAAATGTACAAAAATAAATAATTAAAAATCAAAATAAAAAATACAGTATTGTATATACCTATGTATATAATACTATATTGTAAATACCTAATTTTTATTTCAAAAAAATAAATAAAAATCAAAAAATAGTTTATAAATAAATAAATACTTTTCATGTTTTGAGTTTTTCTTAATTCAGCCATTTACTATTTTAGTTTAATTTCTAAATCTTTATGACGTGGCCATTCCTGATTGGTCCACGGGGGATGTTGACCCCCGGTCAACTCCCCCCTGGACCACTGACTTCCGGATCTGCGCCCGTCCCGCTTCTTCTCCCATTTATTGCGCTTCCATCCGAGCTCCAAATCCGCTAACCTCGGGCTCTAATCCGTCATTGATCGACCCTGATCCACGCCCGGAGGATAGCATCGGGGTCCGTGCTCGATTTTCTCGCCCGAACACCCAGTTAGCCAGACCCCTAGGACTATATAGCCTGAGCTCCGCGCACACTTTACCCATCCTTGGCTCCGCATTCCCTTCCCAGGACCTCCACCACCTTCGCCTGAGTGGCAGCTTGCGTCCGGTGGTGTCGCAGCGAGGAGAGAGTGCCCGGTCATCGATCCGGTGACCTAGCGCCGCCGTGCGCCGTCCCTTGCGTGGTGCTCGAGCCTCAGGCATCGACGGCCCTCGAGGCAAGGACCTAGAGCTTCAGTAGCTCAAACCACAGTCGACCTCGACCATCTGGTACGTTCGATTCTCCCTATATTTCTCCAATTTCAGTTTACGCCTAATTTAGTTCATCGTCGTCGACCGTCGATTCTAACCACACCCGTCCACATCTCGACCATCGGACTCAACCTTCACCTTCGCTCTTCTCTCCCGCACATTCTTCACCCATCCATTCATCCCAATTTGCACAGGAACTGGGAATTAGTCTCCTTTGTCGTCGCATCGCCGGAGACCCTTTGCCCCGACGTACAGACCACCCACCTCACCTCTAACCGGGTCGATGCACTTTGCCCTCGACCCAGGAGCGTGTTGCGATACCTTGCAGGTCTCGATTGGCCCATCTGAGGCCTAACCATCCAGAGGCAGCAGCTCCAGGCCATCGCCGCCGTCGGAGCTCCTCGGAGCTCGCCAGCTTCATCGGAGATCAGCAGCAGCTGCGGGACACCTTGGCGAAGCTACTCCGCACCTCAGGAGCAGCAGGAGGAGGGCCATCGCGCGCGTTCTGGGCCGGCGAAGTTCGCTGGCCATCTGTTCTTCGAGGAGCCTTCCCAGCCGTCCATCCAGCCTCCAACTCCAGATTCGCTCAGAGCTGTTGATTTGAGGAGCTACGCCACCGTCCGATCCTTTGGAGGTGCGATCAGGACCGCACGATTAGATGAAGAGACACCAGTGACTCCAGACCGTTCGATCTCCACGTGTCGTCTTCACCGCCGTCGATTCACCGAGGGTTTACCCACATCGCATTCCAGCCGTTGGAATCCTCCACGTGGGAGGCCCTCGACCGTTCGATCCGGCCCACGTTCCTTCGTTGAGGCACCAGCAAATTCACATCCGTCAGATCAGATAACGTGACGCTATCTCAACCGTCGATCATAATAAGGGGTAATATCACTTAGGCCCCCTTTCTTTTTGTTTTTATTAAATAGTCCTGTAAATATTTTATCATGTTTATTTTAGTTTGGTAAATTGCATAGAGGACCTTGTCATTTCTTTTAATTGCACTTCTACCCCTGTGTATTGTGGACACGTGCTTTGTCACGTGTATTTTGGTGAAATTGCATATGACGGGCCTATAGTTTCTGGTTGTTATAGAATGAAAAACATTTTTAGTTAATTGCATTTATGCCCCTGTGAGTGCTTTTATTTCCACATGTGTTGAATTTAGTGGGCTTTTTACACTTAAGCCCCTGGACTTTTAGCACCTGTTGCTAATAGGTCCAGGAACTTAAGTTAATTGCATATAGGTCCCTGAGTGCCTAGAACACGTGCGTGGCGCGTGGGAATTGCAATTAAAACCTTTCTAAAAAATTCTAAAAAAAATCAGAATTTATTTGTTTGAGTGTGCTTGATTTTCTGACCAATTTTGGTTATTTTTGGACTTATAGAAAATATAAAAATTGAAAACATTGAAAAACTTAGAAAAATTCTAATAATTAATAGAAAATTCCAAAAATAATAAACTCAGTCTCTGAATTTCCCTTTTTGTTTCTATTGTACATGAAAAATACCTTCAGGTTCTGATAGGGCCACTTTGCATTTTATTTTGGCCCTAGAAGCCTGACTGGACATTGTTCTTCTGTTTCTATCTTATTTCATTTTAGAAAATTCTATAAAATCA